>JANVCH010000006.1:5765-16728 GCA_025505405.1 Epizoanthus rinbou
TGTGTGGCATGTGTGTTGAGTGTAAGTAATTGCGAAATTGGAAATTAAATGTGTGCCGTGTGTGTGAGGAAATTATCCACTATTTTTATTTATTTATTTATACAACATTATGCAATACTTGTACGTCAAGTTGCAGGCAAATTGGACTGCAGTGTATGTCTAAACTGTATTTTTACTATTCAAATCTTGTTAGTGAACATCATCAGTTTGTGTTGTGTTGCCTGAAACTCTTGGCCTCTCACCTTTCGCTTGCTGTTGCTGCTGGAGCCCCTCCCAGTGTGCTTGGCACCCACTCCAGTCCTCTCAGGCAGCTGCTGTTTCGCTTGTTGGACAGATCAATACCCCAGGAGATTCAAGAGGTATTACACATGTTAAGTAGACTGTGGATTGAAGAAATTATCCTAATTTTTTAGTGTACATGTAATTGAGGCACACTTTTATCCAGTAGGTTTTCTTCATTTTGTATCCAGACCTTTTAATTAACCGTCACAAGTGTACATGTACATGTACTGACAGCTTTCAGTAACATACAGTAGCTTTAAAACAGCACAAAGTATCAAAGTATTAAATTTTAAAACTCAATTTAATAAAAGTAATTTTGGATATTTTGTTGTATACTATAGTAAATAAATGTTTTTGTGATACATTTTCAGTTTTTGCTAGAGTTGCAAACATTAAGTCCTGCAAGCCACTGAAATGTTCAGATCCACAAAACAAAGCATCTACAAGACTTTCATACATCAATAGCATGTACTACATGTAAATGTTAGTTTCAGTGCATGTATTGTAACTAAGCTTTTTTCTTAAAGAAATAAAAAGGCTAACTGATATCAAGACAAAAAGACTTGTGTATTGCCATGCTAAGTACTGTCAGTAACAATTACTTTCACTTTCTGTACTTTAATTGATTCCTTGTCCAATTTCTGTTGGGAACAGGTTGTAAACGAGGCTCTGTCTGTTGGTGCATCTCTCTTGCTTCCTCCTCTGCCTGAAAGAATGGACGTACTTCATTCGCTCTTACCACAGGCGCCAGACAGCTGGGACAGTCTTACTCGAGGGGAGGTGAGTACATCATTCTATAGTTTTTTATAATTTAAGAATATGATACTAAAGCAGGATTTTCAATCGTGGAATTTGGAAACAATTACAGCTGTATAGATCAGTAATTTAAGAAAAGTCACTAAATTTCATATTTTCTGCCCAAATAACGTTCTCCACGATTGCTAAGAATAGATTAACTGCAACGAATTATGGGATCGAAATGCAGACAAACAAACAGATTATCTTGATATATCTATACTTTTCCTGTACCAAATATCTTTGATCACACTTTAAGGTGATATTAAAAGTGAGCAAATGATATATGTCACACAGTATACATGTACGAAAAGATTGGCAATACATTTTCCTTGCAGAGTTGCAGTGCATGATGGGATCATTTTCGGACAATTACAAGTGTGATACATGCAATTTGAAAAGAGTTCACAGTTGATTTTATGTTCCAGCTTCTCAACATGAAATCTTTAATCAAGTTTTTGCATCTGTGTTATTTGTTGTTTAGTTTTTCGTACAAAATTATGATAAGGACATTGATTTGGCAGCAGTGTGTATTAGATTGGAGTTTAATATATAACTGACACTGTTTTCTTGTTCACATACATGTATTGTGTACATTGAATTTCTTGACACTGCCGTGCAAAATGTAATTGGTTATAAAATGTTATCGGATTTCATTAGCACGTTTCGGTTGAAACCTTTGAAGGGTCTGTTGATCATTGTGAATTTGTTATTACTTGGCTTCGCTGTCACATTCTTGATTAGTATTACCGTTTCCTGTTATTCATCCAGTTCTCTTCAATAACCGTACTATTGCACTCATACCTATATGTATGTCACAGTCACAGATTATTTAGTAAAAAAATGCTGATAAAAGTTCAAATTCATCATTTGTTTTTGGACATTCTTTGATCCTCTTGGCCATGAGAACAGTGTAGCAGTAGTTTGTTGTCGAAAACATCAAGATCTTTCTGAGGTACGATCTTAGTTTGCATAAAGTGCAAAGGTCAAAATGTTGGCAACTAATGTTTTCCGTACGTAAGGTAAGATTATTACCCTGGTCTTAGATAAGTTGCAGATACAGTAGTATACTATGAAGGTAAATGTCTTGCTCAAGGACCTTTAGGTTTTTCGTCCAGACATACAGTACAAACCACTAAGTCTCCAAGTCTCCCACCAATGGTGCTAATAAGTGTGTTGTTAATTCTCTTCAGCGTAAACAGTTGGGCATAATATTGACAAGTATGCAAGATAACTTCCACGTAGCTTCCCTCCTGGGATTTACTGGAGGCTTTGATGAAGACTTGTCAAACAGTCTACCTAGACAGAGAGTTACTCCTGATAACATGAAACTAGCAGACATACTTATGAAGACCCTGCTGAGGAACCTAGGCTTTCACTCTGTAAGTACAGGTTCTTGACATTTGAATTTCCGTTGTACTTACATGTACATGTATTGGTGTGATTAAAGTTGCATTTTTATCTATAGATATAACAATATTTAAATTGTTAGTGTATCATTTTTTAAACTTTTAGCAATGATATGTACTTAATGTAAAGCACTTACTATAAACCAATTAATATGAATAGCACTATATACATTTATTATAATTATTATTTTAGACACGTACTGTTTCTCAGTACAGTGGCTTTAAACTGTCCATACCTTAGACTCTGCTATTCATAACTAAACACAAACTTACAGTGTATACTATTGGTGGTTTGATGTCATTGTTACAGACCTGTATACAGCTATTTCAAAAAATGTTGACGTTGTCCAATAGTGAATACGACGACCGAAAGGAACTGTGGGTTGCCAAAAAGTTTGAATATGGATAAGTTGCCACAGTGGAGACCTTCAACTTTAAATGATTCAATCACCTAGTTGTCTTTTAACTAAAATATTATCCTTTCCACGGCATCATTGTGTATTTACTCAAATGTTTTGCTACCCATAGTTCCTTTGGGTCGTGGTATTCACTATTACACACAGTCAACCTTTTGTGAAATAGCTATATTGCGCAGCCATCAAGAACTGAGCATTTTCGGATGCGCATTACAAATAATTATAGCAATTATAGCTATAGCAAATACGGCAGGTAGAAAAGAACTTAGTGAAAATACTTTATTCCAATTCAGGTAACCAGAAAGCGAACTGTGAGTATAGTTGTCAGAAAAGGTGCCAAGAGCAGTGGACTGGCTGCCAAGCCCTGGACTACAAGTGGGAAGAAGGCTTTCTTAGGAATTCGTGTAAATGTTTTGGTTATAACCGCCGTCCTGAGATGAAGGAAGCAGCTGGCTGGGTCCATATGCAGTGCAAAGAATGAAGACCGCGCATATGTGTGTTCTGTCAAAATGTAACAATATGATCAGTACTGGCATTCAGTGCCATATTTTAGAATATGTCTCGTCTGGTTACTATGCTCTTGTCAACCGGTCAAGGGGAATACCGAAAATTATTAGAATACATCCTCAACTTTGTTTGCTCAAATAATATTTTGTTGAGCTTGTCAGTTGGACGGACTTATTTTTGAGATGGGGAGGGGGAGGGGGAGGTAGCGACAGACCACTTCATATTGTTTGGAGGGGCAAAACAATTATTTGCTTGCATTAACCCATTTCCTAGATACTCTCCAGTGACCTTGAGACCAAGGTCACAAACTACAGCAAAGTCTGGGGTTGACGTCTTTGCTTTCGAGTATTGGAGAGAAATGCAGTGGAACGTTTTCCCTCGTTTCAGGGTCATCTGGTTTCCTTTACAGAATCATGGTGTCATTAAGGGGTCGTTCACAATTTTCGACATTTTCACAAGCGTACAATACGTACGCTTTTCAGGACCCCCCTCCTGAAAGCGTACATAAAAAATGTTGACATTCTTATACTGTCGCAATCCCCTACTGACAACAAATAATACAACAAGAAACGTCTCATCCTTGCTTTATTAACACTTTGAAACTCGTACACAGTTTTGACGCCATCATAGTTACGTTTAGAATCACAATCCTTCCACAGGACCTGCGCTTTTTCGACTGCCTCATGACTTCTGAGATTGTTGTTTACAAAACCAAAGGCGTGTGCACCGCCTCGTTCCTCTTTGAAAGAAAACAGGCTAACTGTTGACACTCATCCATATCCATATCTTTCATCGCCATCGCTCGGCTGTTGAACGCACGCACGTGGAAGAAGAGCAGACGTCACTCTCATGACGTAAGTTGTAATGCGTTGCGTGACATACTCGGACAATCTTACTCGTTTGCTCCAGCTCCCGGTCAATGTATAGGCATTCTTTCTGAATCATCATTTCAATAAAAAATGTTTTAGAACAAAGTTAAATTATTGCAAAATCTTGCTTATTTGTGTTCATTTTTAAAACCCATGGAAGCAAGGCATATCGACATTTTTTATGAACTCAAAACCCCCTCCCCCCTCCCAAAGGACGTTTTGTACGCTTGGAAAATGTCGAAAATTGTGAACGACCCCTAAACTGATTTTTTTTTTAAAAATTCATCCACACTCACGCCACATTATTCAACTGTGGGTCCCTTAATAATTACTTATTAATTAATATTTAGAAGGGTCATGCCTTGTGAAACTTGAAACTCCCACTGCATTTTCTCGAAGTAACACTCAGGGGGGAAGGGGGGGCGTCTATTCCAGTAGGTGCTTACACGAAAATATTTCATTTTGAACACAGTATTTAAAAGATAAAGGCTTTATAGAGTTGATTACTCTACGGAGTTCGAGTTTGTACTTCTTACATCACATGCAGCTATTTCAATTATACATTCTCTTTTACTGTTTTCTGAGCTTTTTTAGTGTAGAGAGGAAGGAATGAATGAATGGAGAGCGCTTTTATCAAATTTGAAGTTTCATAGATTGAGTCTGGCACGGAAGACCTAAATCTCGGCACGTTGCCGATGCTTTTGTCGGCACGGTACTATCTGTTAACAATTAAGCATTTGCCTGAAGCACTAGTTCGATTGTGTAAACGAGTAGTGCCGATCTTACTTTGGGTACCCATTCCATTTTCTCCCATTTAGAGCTCAAAACCTGTTTACACAGGCAAAAGGGCGACGTGGCAACCTGAACACTTGTCGCGGTACCTGTTTTTGTTGTCGGCCACACCTCCAGAGATGGGCAACCCCAAATATTGGGCACAGGTAGCAGTGCTGTGTCAAAGATTAGCTGTACCGTGCCGAGATGTAAGGGTGCCGTGGTAGATTTTGTGTGCAAATTGGGGCATAGGTCCGTGGGGGAGAGGGGGGGGGGTACTCAAGAAAGTTTAATACGGGGGGCTCCACTTCGAGTTTGAAAGCCTTACCCTTTCACATACCAATTTTGGTTGACATGGTACCCCTTTCATATACTTAGCTAGAAAAAAGCACTCCTTTACTTGACCTTGAAAATAAGGCAAAAGTATCAAAAGTCCTCGATAGTACACATTGTAAACAACAAACTGAAAATTAAACCGCGTCAATTGATTGTCCGTCAAACCTTTCGAGGTAAATCGAGATTTACAACCCTTTTATATACTTAAATTTAGTTGCTATCGGGCGGAGCCTCCCCGTATAGCCCTCCCCTCCCTCCCCCCCCCCGGGAGGGCAGTGGCTTATGTACGCACCCAGTCGAAGCATGGTGCCATCATCATCATCTCTATTTATACACGGTAAAAATCATCAGGTATAAGAATTAGGAATTAAATTACATTCAAGTATATAAGTTTACAAAGTTATTTGAAAAGCTAAATTTATATTAAATTTAAAGTACACAAATACATGTATCATTAAAAATGTAAATGCGCGTATGCTAATTGGCAGTTACCGTATTTACTCGATTAAGCGCCGCACCAGTGAGACCAAAACTTAAATACGCGCCGCCCCCGAATAAGCGCCGCACCAAAAAATACGATAATTTAATAATCGAGTAAATACGGTACGTAGGCGTTTTAACGTAGGCGCTTAAAAGTTCCGCATTATCACGTGCTTGTTTGCTTCTTTCGTATAATTTATATCTGGTGAATCGGTTTATGATCACCAGATGCATTTGACTTTCTCTGTTAATTTGCTTTTTTTCTACGTTTTCGTTTTCTTTTTCGATACTTCTTAACACTGGTCACTACCTCGACAACTTCTTCCGCAGGTTTTACCATTTCAAACATGCTACTTTCTGACTGTTCTGTGGCGAAAGACTGAAACTGAGATAAAATAAGATCAGATGCTTCTTTTTGTGTGCCATGTCGTTCCCCAGGCTTGAATAAGCTATGAAACCTGTCCTCTGTTGCTAGCGGTGGTGTATCATTACACTGGGATTGTGTTCCAGAGTCCACTGGACTTGTGATCAGTATTGGAGGCAAATAGCGCGAGTTTTTCTTCCATCTTTTGTTATCTGGATATTTAACATAAATAAAATAAAATGTAGATTATAGTTTCTATAGTTACTTTGATCAGTCATCTACTGTAGGATAAAGTTTGGTTTGAATGTCAAAGTACTGTTTATGTATTGTATGGCTTGCTAATTTCGCGCGCTGTGATTGGTCAATTTCAGGTCCGTAAGTTATTTCAGGTCCGTAAGTTGCCATACGGACCTCTCGCTCTCGAGCGGTGTCATTAATTTACATTTTCATGTGTTTATACACCCTCACTTGCTCCAAATTATCAACAAAGCCACAAAACAAATATTGTATTAGCCTCGTTTGCTCCGTTCGTACGTTAAGTTATGGATCCTCGTTTTTTCCAACATCGATTCTGCACAATCTAATAGAGAAAGGAAACAAACTCCACCTAATGTTCATTTTCCACGTCTGCAAAGCTGTTTTAGACCAAAAGCTTTTCACATAACAACAGAGAGATAGCAGATCCGTGAAGCCGAGACGTTTAAGCTTTATAAACTGCGAGGTTACTTCCTATACAATGGAACTACAACAACTGTTAACAAACTGTTTTAAAATGATTAGCGATAGATTAAACGTTTCGTGTTACTTACCTTTGTCTTCATCTGAATGATGTGAAGCGCTCAGAATGGATCTAGGCTCGTGTTCAACCTGAAACCATCTGTCTCTCTCATCTACGCCAAGACAAATCAATGTTTAGTAACTGTAATCCAAACAGTGGCTAGCAGTGTTTAGTTTGGTTAGGTATCTCTACTGAGAAAGACATCTTTCCATCCCAGCTCTTCGCTAAAATTAATAAAACTATCAAATAAATAATTATTTTGATTTTCGTAGTTTTAATAACAGAATACATTGAAAATTTGCAAATAATGTGATACTTTGTACTGAAATTACCACAAATTTGGACTTAGAATTAAGGAAAAGCTATTTCTGCGTGACCAAAATTTCAAAATTGTCTTGGGGGACCCCCCTAAAAACTCACTTTTCCACCTACTTGGAAGCCTGATGTCTGTCTGTCGTATTATCTGATGATTATAGAATACATCTAGATAGCTCTATGACCTGACTACCAGCAGAAGCCATTTAACACAAGTTTTTATTGAATCATTTACTTAGTTGTAATACATGATGGATTCTTGGTCTTCATTCTTTGCACTGCATGTGAATCCACCACTGGGCACGCTTGAGAGCTGGAAGTCTGTCATAACCGTAACATTTACAGTCTGTCCCAAAAATCCCTCGGTCCTCATGAAACTCGAGTGCTTTGCAGCCAGGCCAGTCCCTCTCACACCTGATGCTACAACTACCCTGACACCGCCTCATTGTTGTACCTAAGTTTAGGAATAAAAATGTTGTTTCAAAAAGGAGTTGTCTTAACGATGACCTTATTATAACTTAATAACATTCTTTTACAAATTTCTCCCCACAAAATTTTAATTGCTTTTTTTTTACATTAAAAGAAGATGCTTTTGCAAGATTTAAAAAAAATACACCGTCTGGATTTGGTACCTCCTTCAATTACCAATAAATTAAGGTGGCATCACATCCGGAAGGTGTAATGTTTTAAAAGTCTTCGAAAGTAATGTCAATAAGAATAAAGCAATTAAAAATGGGTCACCGTACTCATATTTGACAAAAATGCGATTAAATGTCAAAAATGATGTGCATTTGAGGCCCTATATGGTTGCCATGACAACTGTAGTAACCATGAAACGAGGTTTTCCTATAAGAAAACATGAAGTCAGCAGCTGACAGTAAGCCATTTGTTAAATTTGGTTGTGCAAAAAAATGGAAAACAATTAACAATTGTCACCTTCACAATTACCGGTTGCAGAACTAACTAGGCTTAAATAACAATACCTCCAAATTTGGCAAGACAAATCATGCGAGAAATTTGAAAAAAGTTCTAAATATCTCCAATTTATTTTCTAAATATCGCCAAATTTTGATTCAGTAAAAGTCGAAATGTTTCATATTGCAGGTGTGCTCTGAAAACAGCAAAAAGTTTGATTTAGTATAAACCTAACAAGTGAATATCACTTTTCTCGCGCTCTGATTGGTCAATAAAAAGTGAATATACATCATTAGCATATACCAAACTAGTGAATAGTGTTTTTCGCGCGATCTGATTGGTTCACTAATCAGTGAATATCCTGGATATTCACTGATTAGCGATCGTGAGCGCGCGCGGCCGCTTGGCTTTGGACGAAAAATAATTTTATCTGATTAAAATTGATATCATGGTCAGGATATCGTTCGTTTTCACTTTCATACATTGTGTTGAATGGCGGATATACGCAATACACAGCATGTTATATCCCGTATGTTCACGGTTTTATCTCTGGATCCCTTCCACTTAGACACTCTGTCACAAGTCACATCCCTGCCGCCCTTCTTTATAAAAGTTGAACTGATAAATAATTCAAGTTCTGTTCATAATTTCTTAAAGGAAAGCTTTTTAATAATTGCTTTCATCGTCAAAAGGCCGCCTCCTGTTTATTTTCTTGAAATTTCTACTTTAATAGTTCACAAAGTGCAATAGTAGCTAATAGCCTTCTCATGTACCAATTGATCATTCAGGCATGAAGCGTTGTACGTAGTTTTATCCATTTTAGCACAAATACAAATATATCAGTTTCTCGTCCGGATCTGTCAAAAAAAGTAGGCGTGGGAGGTCTTCTATTTTTATTTTTGTGATAGTTTAAAATTTTTACTTCGAACAGTCTCCAACCCTTTCATAAGGCCCGTTATGGATGATAAGGAGCAAATATCCTTGAACTACGGCTTTTATCAGGTTTGCAAATTACATTCGACTATGAAAAGAATGTTCTCCTGAGGACCTACGTTGTGTTTCTTTATTAAATCACATACAGAAAAACACTTGTGGAAAATTGTCATTTTGATATACATACGCGTAGTGTTTCATCAAGTACGATCATTAACACAGCAAACCTCCATCAAAATAATCATTGATCATGCAGCCAAGATGTACTTTCTACATCAAAGCGGCAAAAGCATTTAGGGTTTCTTAATATTTGTTAGCGATCTGGGCGACATCTTTAGCTGCATTTACACGTGTCAATATCTGTCACATCAGCCATAAGCAAAATAAATACTGATTCCCTTTACATTCTCATGGTTTTCTCTTTTGTGCACAAGGTGCATGACCACACCAGTCACGTCTGAGCGCGTTACGTCCTACTACTTTGCATGTTTCTCTCCTACTTCCTGTGCCGCCTCTTCGCTCATTTCACGTGCGCACTAAAGCCTGGTTCTCTGAGAATGACCTACAGCTGTAGTTTGTCTGGAGTGACAGCGCAAGCCGGCCCGGGGGAAGTACTCTCATACTTCAACTATACGGATAATTGTGACCAGAAAACAACCAAAACTCTGGTGAGTACCCACCCACCCACCCACCCCGGAGAGTGAGTCAAGACTTGTCACATCGAACCGACTAATCGTTGAGAATAAACCTGCAATATACGGATAAATGTCGACACATGTGTGTATATTGGTGGATTTGTAATAGCAGTTGAAATACCACAACAATATGACTGAACTTTACAGTATGGAAGCATGCCAAAAGAAAGAGACCGCAACAAGACCCCCTCCCCTACCCTCCACGGTCTACTAACGGTACTATGCTGGCTGTTGAATAGACCGGCTACAGCGTAGGTACGTCAGTAAGGTCAGTAGTCTCAGTAGACAATATTTTCAGGGTGAGCCAATGTTCCTGTTATAGACTGACTGTATGGAAACCCCTTCATTCATATAGCTTCACATTCTTTCCCATTTCTAGATTCATTAATAATTCGTTAATTGCGAATTACAGAACTATTTTAATGGTAATCATTTATTTCAAACAGAAAGTTCTTTTGTCTCCTTGTTTGTGACTGCCAGATTACGGAAACAAATAACTATTGAAATTTAATATTTCGGTTGAATAGAATACTATGCAATTGATGTCTTACTAGTGTCAGATTTAAAAATACCGAGACATTACCGTGCCGTCCGATTGCGAGCCGCGCGCAGTTGTAATGACTCATTTAGTCATGAAGTAATCCTTATTGAATTTGCTCTATCATGTCGACAAGGAACGAGATTTGAATTACAATGTATATTTTACAACTTTTAGCTCATAGAGCTTTCGGTTCGACCTCGTGAGCGGTGCCTGTAATATCTGACACGCTGTGCGAATTGCGAGGATGCCAGAACTTAAGACTTGAGTAGAAGTATATTTCGAAATAGCTACCGAGTACCGTTTCTCGCTGCAAAGGAAAATTAGCTTCTGAGTTCAGGCTACCGTAATTACATACGCTTCGTTACATTCTAAACTACGGTTACTTCAAGTCTTTCGCAATTCAACCCAACCGGATGCAATGATTGACAAACTGAGCCAACACACTAACTAACTAACTAACTAACTAACTAACTAACTAACTGATTAACTGACTAACTAACTAACTAACTAACTAACTGACTGACTGACTGACTGACTGACTGACAGACTGATTGACT
>JANVCH010000017.1:0-87367 GCA_025505405.1 Epizoanthus rinbou
ACCACCACCACCACTTACAAACATGCGACGTGGGCCCTAGGGGTTTGTGAATATTTTTAATCAACTGGATCATTGCCAGGCATCATCATTAATCTACTTGTACTTTATAGAGAGAGCTGAAACTGAATTTGAGAGCAGAAAACAATATGAACATCTAAATATATTATATAGGGTAATAAAGAAAAATTTAATGCTCAATCTCGATAGAATTTAACAAAGAAAAACGAAAAATTCAAACCTTGAAATTGTCGAAAAAGCTCAATATATTTTTCTGATGATATATAATGAAGTCAACTCCGGTCCTCTTCTTCAAATAATCTGTCACTAAGCACTCTTGTACCATTCTATCAAGTTGACCAGATGTGAATGCTTCCCAGAGTAACTCTAATGACTTATTTTCTCAATTTCATTCCCATCTGTCTCTTTCCATTTAGTTTCCAACTTTATTCTTTCCTTCGTTCCTGGTTGAAGACTATTATTAAGTTCTTGTAGCACTTTCTCCTTTTGTGGTTGGTTTCCAGAGCAAACCGATACGTCAACTTTCATACAAAGGTCTATAGGAAATAAATTTTAATGTAAGATATAAAAAAAATTATAAATATCAGAACCACTAAGTCCCACGTCACAACGACCACATCTCACAACCCAACATGACCGTGAGAAACATCAAAACAATCAAAACATGGAAACAACAAGTAAATCAGACTGTGTGAGAGAGATGAACGAGTAGGTGATTGTAACTTCAAAGAGCTATAAACACCAAGGTAGCCTTAAAACATTACTACAGACAAACAAAAATAGAAATAGAATGCGACTGGTAGATTTGGTTACAAACAAACATAGGCAGACCGGTAGTAATATCAAGATTCAACAAAACAGATGAGAATTTACAGCTGACAAAAACTGACAACAAACAAACTGATAGATAAACATGTAGAGAAAGACAAACGAAAAGACTTAACACCACAAAATATTCTCGTCTACTACATGTATAGCAATAACTAACCAACTGATCAAGCTTATTCCCACCTACTGAAGCTGTTGCTGCTGTTGTTGTTGTTGCTGCTGCGTTAGCTGAAGTTGCAATTGTTGCTTCTGTTGTGCCTCCTTTACGCTTATGAAAGACAAATAAAATTGAGATTATTTGCTCATATCATATAAAAAAGAAATTGCATCTCCAACACAACATATTTCAACACAAATTCTCGGTAGATTCGTATCAACAAAAAATATTTAAATGAAGAGCGAATTTTCGCAATATATCACAAGATAAGAGCAAACTCTATAAGAAGAATAAAAAAAAATGAATAACATACATGTCAATAGTAAAGGAGGGATAAACAGCCCCTAGTAATTAAACTATTTAAATCAAATAAACAAAACGCCTGTACTAAAATTATCCAGAATTTGCTTGCATCATAACGCACACACGCACAGAGTTTGGGTACACATGCTTACAAGAAGTTGAAGCAATATCCTGGCACATACTTGACAACCCTTTCCACATTTTTTTCTTGCACTGGGTAATTTTCCTTGTTTAAAGCCTCCAGACAAAGTCCAAATTCTCTCTGGAACTTTATTCCTCACTTTTCAACCAAACAAACAAAACCAATTCAAAACAAATAAAGAGATAGTCATCTGGTTGATTCATGCAACAAAATTACATCTAGGCAACACATTCCAGTACTGATTAATAAACAAAAAAAATGGCGGGAACAGTTGCATCATAGGATAGTAGCCTCATTGTGTTATGCAAATGGAAAACTGAGTCAAGAATTTATTTTAATTAATTTATAATTTATTCATTTGATGTATAATAATCTACAGCAACAAGAACGCCAACAAGATATTTCACTCTTAAAGGGAATTATCTTATGAGGTTCTGTTGCCATAAATGATAACAAGATAAAATCCTTTATTTCTTATCAATTATCATTATTATTATTTATAAACGAAATGCGATTCTGTTTATTTACTAATTTATTCCTTTGATGTACAATAATCTACAGCAACAAGAACGCTTACAAGATCTTTTTACTCTTAAAGTATAAGATCTTGTAAGGTTCTGTTGCCATAAATAATAGCAAGATAAAACCCTTCGTGTCTTGGCAAATACTGATATTATTTATTAATGAAATAACTCTATTCTTGGACTTGCTGTGAATTATACAGTTAATGACCTCCAAATGTGACGATATACTTATATTGATTTTAGATAACAAGTTACAGCGCTGCAAGATTCAAGTAAGTGGTACATTACCTATAATTCTTAGCCTACAAACTCAAAAATACTCACACAAATGCACCCGATTTTAAACACGACACTCTTCATACCAAAACATTGAATATTAATTTAAATACCTCTATCATTGACTTACAGCATGGTCAATTTGCTAGATATTTTATTCAAACCTGGAAAGATTTACTTGATTCAAAATTATTTCTTGATTTTGTATTTAGACAGTGTGTCAGTTGGTTGTTCAAGATTTGTATTCTTTGATATAATTACTTTGATAATGACATCTTGACAACCTAAGAAATATAAATATAAATATTTAGCAAAATCACCATGCTTATACCTAAAGACTACTAATTTTAGCAACTATTTTTAAAAAGTAAACAAAAGATTTAGCAGTTTTAAGAGGGCACCATTTTACTATAAAATATCTTCTCAAAAAGGGGCATGGCCCCAATGCCGCCCCCATTCATCCGTCACTGAAAAAACTCGATAGCATTAATAGTTGCTAATAATAAAAGTCTTAAGGTATATAGAGAATATTTTACTTAGAACATCACGGTATACCCGAATAGTGTATGCGCAGTCAATGTTTGATTTAATTAAACACATTTGGTGAATCTGATACATTAACGGACTATTTCAGTCACATTAACCAGGTGATCTGAGACATTCAAATCAGAGCAAGACAACAAAAAATTATAAAATTGAACAGAATTCCTTGCGCGCCCTGTCGTACCAAACACTAGTGTGTTAAAGTAAGTGAAAACAGGTGTAATGGATAGGAAATTATAGACTGACTCATTAATGTTTTCATTTCTTGTTAAAAGCAACAGTGTAACGGAAAGTATTAAATGATTTATTTGGTCACAGTAATCGACATCAAAATAAATCACAAAAACAAAATATTGCAGAAAACAAACAGTGTTTGAACACAATTGCATTTTCTTCAACTGAAGGCAACTCACAACATAATATTCTTAACCTGAAACACTGAATGGTGATCGGTAAAACGAGAAACGATTGGGGTGCGCCAGACATAATTATCCAGGAGTCAATGTTAAGCTCTCCCCCCCCCCACCTCGGGATAAGGCGGAACTTAGTCGGGGAACAGAGGGGATTAGGGACATAAATTGTGCCTGAGAGGCTGGAGTATTAAAACTGTTTAGAATTGTATCAGATCAGAGTGGAACATGGATGGAAATTCGAATCAAACATCGCGTTTCATCCAAGATAGTAACCGCCTAGTTTGCAAAGACCTCTGGGTATTGTAGGCACTTCATGCTCAAGTGGCTAACATGGCGAACAAAATTGAGAGCAGGTATGTTTTGATGTAAATCCTTTTTAATCATATTCAAATAAATGTACCATTGATTTTATGAATTTTATAAATGCTGGAATAAATTCTGAACTCTTTTACAAACACAGGTATGTAGACGTCTATGGAACCAGCTGGTGAATGGATCTGCTGTGTATGCCAAGGTATTTAAAATCAATAACTAGTCTAACTTGTTTATAATAAAGTGTATAATGTATTAATTTACCATGATTTGTATTTAATTATGTTTTGTTTATTTTTCAGGCAAAAGGGGTGACTTCACTCTGATGACACAGAAGTGAATAAGTGAACATAACTTTGTGTTTATGGAATTATTTGAAAATGTGTTCCTGTCTGAAGTATCTATGTCTCAGGTCGTCCCTGGGTTGAAAGGGAGGGGGGGGGGGGTGTGGACCTTTACATTGACTCCTGAATTATGCTTCCCAGGATAAACAATTCAATTATTTTAAATCCATGGAATTCCAATCCTAGTTGTTGTTAACTAACAAATCTACATCAAAACAGACCATTAAATTATTTTCATATTGTATCCTATGTCTCTTTTCTATTATACAGAATGTAATAGATTTATATTTATTTGATTTTTGAAATGCAAAGCAGTTGTTTTCATTTACGCTTATGACAAAATAGTCTAAACTAAAGTTGACTTGCGTCGGTTATAACTGTAATCTTTATTGAACTTTGTTTCTCCGGCAAAAATTCTACCTCGGTAGATACAGTATGCAAAAACTGAAATAAACGAAGAGCGGTGGGTTGCCGAGTTGACTTCACTGAAGAAAGTGTAAATTGAACACCTTGGTCAATCTTCCACTAGACTATGCGCCACGATCACACGAGCGATAACGAGCTCACTTGCTTAACTTGCTTGAATGAATATATAGCAAAAATTCTCAATGGCATTTACAAATTTATTTTACTTTGATAAAGCATTATACATCATACCATTAAATTGTATTAGAGCTTGTTAGTGAAATGAAATTATCTATCGAACAAACAACTTCCCACAGATAATAATAATTCTACGTACCATTTCCTCGGTTTTCCTCATGAATTACTTGGTATAAGTCCCTTGTCATAATCCATCTGCCCATGGGGATTTTAGCAATTTGACTTCACATGATTCCACAAACTTCCTATAAACTAAGCCAGTTGTTCCCTCGGAACGTAAGAACCCGCATTAAAAAACAGTCAGGCATCGACATGCCAGCGCGCGCATGTCTCTATAACCAGTCCGCAGGCCAGACTGCCTGTTCAGTTTTCAGACCATGTGCACCATTTTGAGCAAAGAGTCCATCTACAAATAGATCATGAAAATATAACGTCACAGATCACCTGAAATACTTTCCAGAAGTAGTAGTGGAATGACGTTCCTCAACACCATAACGACATTGAAAACTGACAACATTGACGCACTAATTTCACGAACACCTGAACCGATAGAACAATTATTTCCATAACGACACTGAAAACTGACAACATTGACGCACTAATTTCACGAACACCTGAACCGATAGAACAATTATTGCTTAGTGAGCAGTAAGGAGCTTACATACCACAGTTTACCGAAAACCAACAGATACTGACAGACTGCTTGACCAGTTATCCTACAGTCTGACTTCTCACAAAGCCACCACTGTCAAGACCCTTACTAGACGCGCACAACTTGTTTGTGACTGACCTGACAGCTTACGCAACAAAAACGAACTCTGCCACTTGTGTATGTCAGTGTGTGACTGTGTGTTACGGTCTGTGAATGCTTGTGGCTGTGTGTTACGGTCTGTGAATGCTTGTGACAGTGTGTGAATGCTTGTGACGGTCTGTCGCTGCTTGTGACTGTGTGTGACGGTCTGCGACGGTATGTGACTGCTTGTGACAGTGTATGACTGTGTGTGACTGTGTGTTACGGTCTGTGAATGCTTGTGGCAGTGTGTGACTGCTTGTGACGGTCTGTCACAGCTTGTGACTGCTTGTGACAGTGTATGACTGTGTATGACTGTGTATGACTGTGTGTGACGGTCTGTCACTGCTTGTGGCTGTGTGTGACGGTCTGCGACGGTATGTGACTGCTTGTGGCAGTGTGTGACTGTGTGTTACGGTCTGTGAATGCTTGTGACAGTGTATGACTGTGTGTGACGGTCTGTCACAGCTTGTGACTGCTTGTGACAGTGTATGACTGTGTGTGACTGTGTGTGACGGTCTGTCACTGCTTGTGGCTGTATGTTACGGTCTGTGAATGCTTGTGGCAGTGTGTGACTGTGTGTTACGGTCTGTGAATGCTTGTGGCTGTGTGTTACGGTCTGTGAATGCTTGCGACAGTGTGTGAATGCTTGTGACGGTCTGTCGCTGCTTGTGACTGTGTGTGACAGTGTATGACTGTGTGTGACTGCTCATATGTTATTATCCATTTTATTGTGAACTTGACACTGGCGGTGATTCTGCGTGCCCAGCCTCGACATCTGAACGAGAAGGTTGCTGAACTTGTCAAGATGACGTTTGCCGTTTCAGTTGCAACTTAAACTGTGTTTCGGTATTCATTCAAAACTCATCTCCAGTTCCCTTAATACTTGAACAAATGGACCTGTGATAGTGACTAGAAAAGAGGCTCTGTCTATTCAAAGGGTACGAGTGGATGACTGAACACAGTGTATCGAGTTCACAATTCCAAACAAACTTTTGGGCCTGAGGGCGGGTACTGGGTGTCAGGGTGCTGATTTCCTCTGTCCCGATGGTCCTTATAGGGTTGACAATTTAATCTCGACACAAGATGTGGCTGATGATTCAGCAAGACAACACCAACACCTGTCCCAGGAATCTCATTTTACTACTACTTCTAGACATCAATTATAGAAAGAAAATCATTATTATATCTAGCTTCTATCGGATTCAAGAGACATTAACTACGCATGCGCTATACCGTGTTATTCTCTGTCTTTGTAACATTCACAAAACCAAAATCTCTAATCAATCCTGTATTCAGTACTCCACCGAGTTCCCCTAATATTCGAGCGAAGATCTATGCTAGAAGCGGCTCCGTAGTATCATAATTAAAAATCATTTAATTTGAATACAGAGATTTTAGCTTGTGGATGTTATAAAATAAAGTATTCTCTATACCTAGTTACAGATATATATATATATATACACTCCTTTTTTTATAAGCATATTGAGGCTACAATTTGTGAAATTAATAATAGAACCGAAAAACATAAACAAAAACAATATAAGGTACGGTAATGTACTACAATTTATCAACATATCTAGGCAAATATGCCTAAATATTGCCTATAAAAATCACTTGCAATAAACGACCAAATGTTTTAATTTTGAAAGCCGAAATATCCAGCCTACTCAGCATTATTAAGGCAAGACTCCGAAATCCTTTTTAACCCCCAATATAGTTTCTGACCACAATGTATTGATAACGAAGTTTATGTTATTGTCAGGGGAAACCTAAGCAAATATAGCGTCGCTTCCTCTCGCATCGCGTCTTGTTCATTTTACACTGAATCGTTGAGTGCAAATGAGGTTGACTTGATCTGACAGATGAATCAATGCAAGAATTAAATACAAGTAAGTACAAAAGATTTAATGTGTGATTTAAGATATTTTTCCTCAGATATAAAACTAACCACCATATATTTTGCAGAACCAAATACCACAGAAGCTAAAAACCATGAAGTTAACTGCTGGCCAAAGTATACATGTGCCTAGCCTGGAGAGTGTTTAAGATGGCCGCCAGACACAACATAGAATGTAAAATATCTAGAATAAAAAACTGAAAAAATGGCCATATTGTCTGTTTAAACCATGCCTTAATAATGCTGAGGGCCTGATAATAATATTCTTTAAAAAAACGAGTGTATGAGAAAAGGGCGTAACACCCTTTCCAGGTAAGAGGTAAAAAACATTGAAATGAAAAAGAAATGCAAAATAATATATCAAATATTTGGAACCATAAAATAACACATGAAAAATATAAATTTATACGGTACCAAAATTATACTATGTATATTATTTGCACTTTTTTTTAATTTCAATATTTTTTAAATTCAAGTCTTCGCAGGAAAGAGGTACGTAATATTTAGAACACACAATCGCATAATTTTGTATGATGTGGATGACGGAGCGAGTTGGGTATTAGACCCAGAATATGAGTCAAACCCAATCTCACTCGACTAGCCTTTGAGTACCAGCATAGATGAACCATAGAAGAAAGTGGCAGCCACAGGCAGAGGCGCCTATGTAAGCTTTCGGTTCGCTGGTGTTTTTTCTGCCAATAGGTAATATTATAGTTTAGAATGTTAATTACTATTAGGGGCCGTTCATTTTTTATGAGTAACATGAGTTTTATGAGAGGCCATCGGAAAAAATTCGAGTTAAAAGGGCCATCCATTAAATAACGAGCGTTCACTGGTTTGAGAACGGGTCATATCATGTCATATTTTATTTAAAAATCACCGGCCCCTACTCATAAAACAATGAACAGTCCCTTACATATAAAATTATGCGATTGTCTAATTCATAAAATGTAACATTTCAAAATGATTGCTAAAACCAACAGTTTTGTACTTACTAAAAATCTTGATAAACCATAATATTCGATGTTACATATTTGGATTTTGTAAATTCAATAAAACATGGTGGTAATCACTTCATCATTTTACTTGTTACATCTATATGAATTAATAGAAATATATTTCCTATACATACACTCCGCACACCACTTTCGTGTTATAGGGTTCTGTTTCAAATTATCCGTTTTTATTAATTTCGACATTTGGCATTTACTAGATTCGGTACAATGACATAACTTCCTCCTCAAGACTTTCACGATATTGAATTCTGTTCCAAATTCTCCGGTTTCATTCCGGCTTTCAACACTTGGCATTTACTATTTAGTTCGGTACAATAACCTAATGTCCTCTTCTCCGGTTTCATTCCGGCTTGCAATATTTACTAACAAGATCGGAAGTATTTAGTTCGGTACAATAACCTAATGTCCTCTTCTCCGGTTTCATTCCGGCTTGCAATATTTGACATTTACTAACAAGATCGCGAATATTTCGTTCGGTACAATGATCTAACCCCCTCTCCTCCGGTTTCATTCCTGCTTTCAACATTTTGCATGAACTAGCAATATCGCCAATGATTAGTCTCAAAAAGTTTAAAGTTTTTATATTTTCGTCACACTTTAGAGCAGATTGGATAATTGCATTAATATTTGGAATAAGAATCAACTGATAAGTCATCAATTTAAGGGCAATGTCTTGATATGTTTCAATACATCTAGCCTTCTCTACATGAGGCATCTCTTCATTGTCTAGATACTTTTGTACTTTTTTCAACTTTTGTTCAAAGCATTTTATATGTTGTATTTTCAGATTATACTCTTCAGATAATTTAATAACCTCCGCCTTTATATCCTCGTATTCTAACAAGCTATTAGAAATAACTTTATCCATGTGTTCCGTTAATGTGATTATTTTTAACAACCGTAGAGAAACTGTAACCTAAAAAAAAATAAAAAAAAATCTATCAACACTAACTTAAAACAATTAATACAAAACTAGATATACACAATTATTTCACATTTACCATATCCTTTGTTTGAATATAGCATTATAACATGAAATGTAGTCAGTGTAGTCATCTTTTATCGGCCAAAATAAAATTATATATATAATACCTTGCTCTTGCCTCCACACTCGTTAATGCCTTGCTTCTCCAATAAACTTCGCTTCATTGTCTGTAGTTGTTCTGAGAGAAATCATAGATATAGTACCTTGCTCTTGCCTCCCCACTCGTTAATGCCTTGCTTCTCCAATAAACTTCGCTTCATTGTCTGTAGTTGTTCTGAGAGAAATCATAGATAAACATTCGTATAGTTCCTATTTCTTCAAAACAGATATCGGGATATAAAGTATACTACTTATATGTGGTGACCCACTAAAATAGGCCCCATACCTTTATGGCTTGTATAATTGTAACACCTCGGCGGCAGTCGTCCGTATGTGATTGAACAGACTATATTGCAATTTTTTTTATACCTTACTTTGTCCAATCAGATTCAAGATCATTCACTAACGACTAAGTGCGTTTTAAGATAAGCAATTTTAATTGCTTTAAAAACGCACTTAGTCATTAGCGAATTTAAAAATGAAAACTTTTTAGGGTGTCTCCTCTTGTGTAAACATCAACAGCACGTACGCAATACAGTTTTTTACTCATATTTATTTATAGATCAAATTATTCCATGCTTTATAAACATATGTATACGTAAATTTATAGCTAGAACAAAACAAGACTTACATAAATCACAAACAATAGTATAAGTTACTTCTTCATCGCCCAATTTTCCTTCATCTTGAAACGAAAGTTTTTTGTCATTATCTTTTTGACATTTATAGTTATATTGAAGATTCCGACTTTCCTTAACATTTACATCTTTAATTACAAATAAATGTTTATCTTTCGGTGATCTTTTTTGATGTGAATCCTTTGTTAGAATTCGCTTACGTTGTTCCTCGGTAGATACAAATGTCGTAACGTCATCTGGGAAGGAAACACAGCATTTTTTATTTTACATTACCGTTTTAGAGAGAAACGAGCCAAAAAATATTTTACTCACCAATGACATTCCTTTTAATGAGAAAACACCGTGGCATGGTACTCAAAAGAGAATATAATAGGCATGGGTGCACGTAAATATATAGCATAATGTTTATGAAATTTAAATATTTATATTATTCCAACAGTCTTTGTCAAACCAATTATGACGAGAGAAACACTTGACATATTTTGGGTGCTATAACAATATAAGAACTACAGAAGAGTAGGGGTAGTTCACCTGCCTAGTGAATGTGTCAGTTAAATCTGAAACAAAGAATTGAACAACTTCAAGACAATGTCTTCCCACATTTTAACTAATCCTACAACCTTCATTCGCCTACCTCAAGAAGTTCTCATCATGATATTTACATTTCTAAACCTAAAATGTGCTTTCAGGTTGGCACAAACCTGCCAGTTTTTAAAGCATTTATTTGAACACTATAATTCTGGAATTTTAAAGCATATTGGATTGCAAGGACTATCACCAAGAACATACAAGGGGGAAAAGTATTTTTGGAAACTCGTTAAAGCTGGGAATATGCAAGCATCGATGAAACTCTTTGTTAAATCATTACACTGCTATGACCGACGAAGTGTGTTATATCTTCTGAACGAGTTTGTAAGACCGGAACCATGTTTACATATCATAAGTTATGCTTTTAGGTTTGCCTTCGGACGCGCAGAAGACCGAATAGCCCGTTTGACGTTTAGACTCCTATTTGATCCTCATCAACCACAAACCGACCCTGACAAACTTTATGATATGGCAATGACTCAGCACTATATTTCGCCTTATGCTACCGACGCTCTTTTCCTCCTATCAAAGGCAGAATCGTTTAACTCTAAGCAAGCCAAGACAAGACTATTTTTGCTTGAACATTGGGACAAAACCATACTCCCATCTCTATTTTTGGAAAACGTAAGAGAATATAAAGACTTAGCGCTAGAAGTGCGACTATTAATGATATCATTTATGCAAACAATGAACTGCAATACGAAAACTAAACTGAAGAAAGAATTGGAAACGTTAAGAGATAGAATAATCAAGAAAGAAATTCAAGACGAGAGTTGGCGTGCTAACGTTCGTCTGGATACAGTAAGAAAACAACAATGGAAATCAACGATTGCAGTTTTGGATAGAAACTTTGTTGCTGTTCCTTCTAGTATTACATGCTCTTTCTATCATAAAGTTGTAGAAATGATGTTTTATTACGTTAATCATAATAGAACCATAGCAAAGAATAAGTTTGTAACCTTACGTAATTCTATTATATGTATAATTTCTTCTCAGAGTTATTGTTCTTATGATCTGTTTATGTTACCTATGTATGAAAAGATAACATATCAATTGCTGAAAAGTAACCAACTTTATGATTTTGTAGATATTCTCTTCTTTTTCTGCGGTAGAATTGAAGAAATGATGAAAAGTCCAACACTTAAAGAAGTTTGTGATCTATTTTCTTTTAATAGAAGAAATATCATATTAGGGAATAATGTGTTTTGGATGTACAAAAATGATCTTTGTACCTTTGTTACGAAGAAATATGTTCTCATGAAGTATTCCAAAATACTTATGGCTGCAGTAATCATTTATTTATCGGAAATGGGAACACTCCTCACTACAAATAATAATAATAATACGATACTATCTCCAGAAACGTTTCTAGAAGAATGCAACTGCCCGATTTCAAAAGAACAATTTTATTCATGTTACAAAGAATTAAGAACATCTGTACATTATCTAAGTGATAAGAATGAAACTTCTAGGAAGCTTAAGGAAATGATGAAATATGTATTTATTCACATGGATAACAAGATTTGTACCCGTTGTTGATTAAAAACATTAAACAAATCAATCTCTTGTTTTATTTGTAAACGTAACTTTATCTGTTTTTCCCTTGTATGTTTTAACATATAAGTCTCTTGTTTCAAAAGTTCTAATTCAATATACATTTTTTGTAACCTCTTCAATGCCCTATTTTTCGCCAGGCTCCTCTTCTTCTTGTCGTTCTTCTCAATTTTGAAATTGAACTCAACATTCTTTGCTGTCATTTCCCATTCCCGAGTGTGAGCTGTTATCTTCTCGAGCGTTTGCCTTTCCAGTGTTTCAATGGTTTTGAGATTTTTATTTTCCAATTCCATACTGTTGCGTTCTGAGATAGACATTTCTTCTTCAAAATTTCCAACTTTATCGCATGTTAAAAATGTTACAAGAGACATTTCACATCACTGGCGTTTGAATCGTTAACAATTTATACTTTAAAACTATTAAAAGGAAACGCTTTGACTTGATAATTTCAGAGCAGTCTAGCATCAAACACCTTTCTTTTGCAATGTCGCAACTATCTGTCACTTTTCGTCAACAATGTACTGACCGTTACGGTCCAGGAGTGAAAATCTTTTACCTAGGAGATGTTGAAAATGAAGAATGTAAATATTCTGATATCTTATACTCAAAATCCGAAAACAAAGCTTACATAATAACCATTCCATATTATTATCCTAATCATTCTGACGCTTTAAAATTTGGATCTCAAGCTCTCAAGTATATCTATCTCTTACATATACATAAAGGTGTCCCAAAATCTTCTGATATTACTCATTATGGAAATTTTATAACTGAAAACACTGCAGCAGAAGAAAGTGCAAAGCAAAATAGATTACTTCCTACAGTACAAACTAAAAAGAGACGCATACCTTTAACTTCTGTTGACGAACCTAGCACTTCAACTCCTAAAGAAACGGTAGAGCCTCAAAAGAAAAGAAAACTCGCAATCACTGAACAAATAGATACATTACCTAGCCCTAGGACAGAAAGTAAGAAAAAACTTACAACCACACAATTAATACAAAAACTCAAAAACGATATAAAAGACCAGAATACAGTCATCGATAATACTGAAACTGAATTAGCAAAACGTATTTATGAACATACTGAAATCTCAAAAGAACTAGAACTAAAAAAACGCGAATATGAGGACATATTAAAAGAAATTACTTCCAAATGTAATGACTTGGAAAAGAGAAAAGCTACTTTAAGTCATATAATAACAAAAGCTGAAAATAGTATAAAAAACCTCAAGGATAATAATCACAAGATAACTCTCGAGCTTGATCGTAAAATAGCAAAACAAAAGCAAGCTAAAGAAAAACGTCAACAATTAAAAGAACAAAAAATGACTGAAACGAAAGAAGGTGAAACGAAAAACGTTATTCGCTTATCCAGTCATTCATCATCTTCTTCTCTGTCTGACTTTGAAGAAGATTCTGATTCTCAAAACATAAAAGAAAAGGGCTCTATAGCTTCATTGTTTGAAACATCTCAATCTACTGTTGAAGAAGAAAGTAACGAAATGAAACAGTTAATGATAGAATTTCAGAAACATATTGAAAACGAAGAGTGTGTAATTAGCAGCAAAGCATCAGCACTTCCAGAAGCTTACTATGTAAAAGGAATGAAAGAAGATGTAGACTTTTTGTTATATTTACAAGGTACGTTTCGGGAGACCACGTGTATTGCATCTATTATCGCTAAACCTAACGCGTTTCTAGGACGTTCCGGTCCACAAGCACGCTGGCGACTACATAAAATTACTCTTCTAAGCAATAAGAAAATCATTTTAGGAAGCTCAAACGAAACCGAACAAGAAGCTCAACTTAAGCTTTCCAGATCAGACGATAAAAATGACGAAAATGCGGTGAATATTTTATGCCTAATACGCAAAATTACTTCTAAATGTCACACGTTAGCAAAATATCTTAATGGAAACATGAATTCGTTTCTACATTTACGATCCATGACTGGGGAAAACGCCAGAATTACTTTAGATCTTGCCCTACGAACTCGTAAAATCGTTCATCCAAGTTACAAAAACATAAAAACTATTGGCAACTTTATAGAAAAAACAACACTTTTCTCCACGGTTGATAGGAAGAGTATCAAAGAAAATATACTCTTTGAAATTAAAGAAACAACTCCTCCAAAAGAACTAGAAACAGATGAAAATAAAGAATATTCAGAAGAAGAATATAAAGCAAGTATTGCACTTATCATTGTTATTATAGAAATATACACACTTATCAAACATTTGTACGAGATCTTTGAAACGAATTGCACATTGTTCGCGGTAGAAAAGTTAGGAGAAAATATTAAAAGGCGAAGTTTGGTAAATATTGAATATTGCATTTCACTCCTTGGTAAAATATATAATTCTCAGGAAACAGTTAGAGAGCAGAATGTCTAACACTGAAGATAAGATTCTAGAAAATTTAAAGAAGTTGGACGACACGAATAAAATGAAAAACATTGCCTATTCCATGGCCTGTGCACTTACAAGTCCCGAGGGTTGCCAACCTGATGACTATAACCCCAAAACCAAAAAGAATCCAAATCAATCACGTTCTATAATAAAAAAAGTATTGTGGTGGTAGAGCAACAATATAAAGACACTGAAATGCTAAAATATAATTTTTAATGTACCATTTTCATGCTACATATCTAAAATTAAACATGAAAAATCTGAAATATTGGTATCTGTATTTTTGTCTTCCAATAACAGTGCAGTTTCTTCGTTCTTTATTTCACCAGTAGTTTGAACACTTTGAATAACACTATTCTTTTGTTCATCCTCTTCATTTGTCTGATCACAACAGTCACCAGGTGCAATGTCACTATTATCCTGCTTATTCTCTTGATTTTGAGTTTCAAAAGTTGGTACTATATCCACACTTTCTTCATTTTGAACGCATGCACAGATGCTTGTTGTAATGACACTATTTTTCGGTTCCTCTTTCTCATTCTCTTGATTTTGAGTTTCAAAAGTTGGTACTATATCTACACTTTGTTCGTTTTGAACACTTTCATAGTTGCTTGTTGTAATGACACTATTTTTCGGTTCCTCTTTCTCATTCTCTTGATTTTGTGTTCCAGAGGATGATATAAAGCTACCGCTTTCTTCTTTCTGAAGATTAAATGCATAAACGTTTTGTCTCTTGAGATGTATAGTATTTGAATGTTTCTCTCTCGCTCGTCGCCGCTTTCTGCTCTTAGGCATAATTAGTCTTCTCGATCTCATACAGTGTGATTAGTGATGACGTCAATAAATTAGTTTTATCTAAATTCATTGCGAACGCAATTCGCAGTTAGATTATTCAGACATCTGAAGGGAACAGATGGAAAGAAACCTAGGTATGGAGCCTGCACTATTCACCTCATGCCTTAATTCCTCATGGGGACTAAATGAAACTGAAGAATGGAAGCAGGAAATAAACGAAGAAAAACATAAAACAACAAATAACCGTGAATTGAAGGAGGATGTCAAAAATTTTGCCAAGAACTTTAAACGTTTACGAGAACATATGAATATCTCCCAAGAAGAACTTTCTACATTCATCCCACGTACTTCACAGACTATAATCTCTCGTTTTGAATCAGCAACACTTAGTATAAAAAGTATGTTAAAAATGAAAACAAAGATCATAAATTGGTTACTCCAAACATACAAAACCGAAGACATAGAAGCTATAACCAACAACACTGTTAAGAAGAAAAAGTCAAGGACTAAATTTGACAATTTCGCTCTTCATTACTTGTTAGAGCAATTTCAAGACGATCCGTATCCCACTACTACCAAAATTGAAGCAATAGCTAAAGCAATTAGCTCTGAAACTTTAAAATATTCTTCCAACTCTATCAAATATTGGTTTAGTAATCAAAGACAAATGATAAAGAAAGCAAAACAAACAAAAGCCAAAAAAGAGGAGAGAAAAGAATACATCCCGTTCCAAGATAAGCAACAAGAACAATTGTATTTTCAACACGATACTTTAACTGTTCAATACATAAACCCGAACCAAGAAGAACAAGATGAACAATTGTATTTTCCACACGACACTTTAACTGTTGAATACATAAACATAAACCAAGTAAAACAAGATGAACAATTGTATTTTCCACAAGACGCTCTAGATGTTCAATGCATAAATAACGAAGGGTTCGCTAGTAATATATTTGAGGGTCATATTCCCGAAACAGATAATTGCGAAGAGTGGAATCCATTGCTTTATCTTCAAAGTGTTTAATTCAAAACAACTGTAATACACTGTAGTTAATTTCTATAGGATAATAAAAAATTACAGAATAAATCTTTTGTGTCATTCTTCGATTTATATAACTCTTTTACAAAACAAAACGATTTTATAAAATCTTTACGTCCTTGACTATCAAAAAGTATTACTCGTAATTTCAAATTTTTATTTATCCTTCTACATTCACAATCTTGTTGTCCACAAAACATATAGGTCTTAAAGAATATTTTCCTCTTCTGTTTAACTTTAAAACGACCGAGAAGCATTGGTCTCAAAATATAACTTCGATTTCTTCTACTTTTTAAACATTCGTTCCATATTCTACAGCTAGTTAAAACCTTTTTATGTTTCTTTTCAAATGCAGTGAAATTGGTATGTCGCTCGTTCATTTTTCAAGACACTAACCGAAAACTATCATTCATAATGATTCTCCCTTCTTATTATGCGATATATCGCTATTTATCAAGCGAAAATGAATGAATTTTTCACTTAAAAAAGACATGGGGCGTGTAACACATAAAAGAGAACAAACCTTACAAAAAAAGTCAATTTACAAGCATTCGAAAAAAGCTTTTCCCACTTTGCAAAAACTTTACAAAAAACCATTTTGGACGACTATTACAAGAAAACTTACATCGTGGGAAAAAACAGAAATCCGGTTGCTAATTGAATCCACAGAAACCATCGACACCGTGGATTATTATTTTTACATTAGAGAGATTCGAGTCAGACAGACAAAAATTACCGTCGCTGCCTTTCCTCGTTTTCAAGAATGGGCATACCTAAATTTCCAGTACAATGAGTTAAGAACCCTTTGTGATGATTTTAAAACCGAGGAAGAGAAACGTATCCTACATTATTGGAAGAAAAATGGCAATGAAATTGAAATGGACACTATTCCATTATACCAAATATTATTTAGTGAAAGATGGAATACACCGTTTCATGTACAAGTAGTAAAATCATTATGGAATAGTACCAGCCGTATCTGGACGATATTGGATCAAACAATTGATACTAATAACTGGGACAAAAGTATGAAGTATCCCACTGTACATGGAAATTCAAATGCCTGGAGAGGTGACAATCTTGCCCTCACACCTATAACAAAAGAACTTAGACGGAAGATGCTGCAATTTGTGCTCTTATGGTGTGAAACTATTCACAAAACCATTTTAACTTTTAATATTTGTAAAAAAATTCCATCAGATGTAAATCTCAGAATATGGAAAAATATCCATTATTATACTAGTAACATGTTAAAACGAAGAATCGGTTGCTCTCGTGAAATCGAGGAAAGGCAGAATGTTATGTTTCCTGAACTAATCAAGATCTGAAAAAACACATTTCAATTACCAAATACTGTCTTTATTACAGAGTACAATAAAATTCTTTATTTTATAAATACAGTTAATCTACATCATCCATAGTAGACAAAGATTCAGTCTGTTTATGCTCTTCTTCACTGTTTGGTATATGTTTCTGTATGATATAAGGAGTAGTATTCCACACAAATGTTTCAGGATAATAACAAAACGCATAAAAACATTCTTCTTGACATAGAATATACGGAATATCACAATTTTCCATTCTCATACTTGTAAAAAATTCACAAAACTTGTTATCATATAATATTACTGTCTTTTCTGCCTCAAAAGCTGTGAAAGAGCCATTCTTAGTTCGAACAAATATTCCTCGAGTAACGTTTTCTTGTATGTTATATACGTATTTAATGGAAGAATCCCTTTTGTTCCTGAAAGAACATATTTTAACAGCAAAACAATTTTCTTCCTTAAATCCAATAAACACCCGTAAATCTTCAAAGTTTTTACCACAAAACAAGATAGCGTTTGCCCTTTTGTCCCAAGGAATAACATCTTCGAGATTTTTAACAGGCTCCAGCCTATCGCGTACTATGTCTATTGTAAAAATAGAAACATTAACCAACTCTGTTTTACAATCTTTTTGTAACACAAACAAGAAGTCATTATTACTATCGATGTCTATAACATTTTCTAACGTGAATATTGGACCAAAAGGCCAGTAAAGTTTAATAGTAAGAATCTGAGTGTTCTTGTCCAATGTTGATAGTATTAGACGCTTCTTACTCGATTTAAAAGCGACATGTTTTAACTTTTGGTCTAAATGTGCGCTTATAGTTTTGAGAGGAGGTACGACTACCAATTGTTTATATTCCTCATCAAATCCCAATATGAACTTCTTTATCTTACAACTGTTATATTTTAAATATTTTAAAGCAAGTTTTGTAGCATGAACTTTTTCCCAACGAGTAATAAACTCGCCTACAAATTCCTGTGATGGTGTAAATAGAAGAGGATCTTCCAACAGTTCTTTGACCAATGTTTCCGAACCTTCGTATATTAGTAGTCTAGAAAATTCTACAAACCTTTTTCTCACAACAGTTAAAAAATGTTGATGACAGTTTTTAGTTCTTGACAAAATATCGAAGTATTTACTTTCTTTTGTGGGAAAATATACTCGTGCTTCTCTCAACTGTTTAACACGTTCCTCTAAAAATGTCCAGAGATACGTTTGGACTAATGTTTGAAGTCTTGTCCACTTTAACTCTGTTGCAGCAAAATATATTTCTCTTTCTTCTCCAATCAAGTCTTCGCGGGTTATGGAAATGTCATGCAAATATTTAAAAAGAACTAAAAATGTTTGGTCTTTAAAACTATTTCTGTATTTTTCGAACGTCTTCTCAAAAGGTTGGACAGAATCTTTTGAAAACCATATGTTGCCAAATTTAACATAACTATCTTTCCAAGATTCAGGCAGTCCAAGAGCATTTTTAATATTCATGATAGCAAAAATGACCTTAACTACAACAAGTTCTCTCTATATATATATCTTCTTCATAATTATTCCTACTTTTATTATTTTAAATTTCTTGAATTCTGGTAAAATAATACGAGATTCAACAATACTACAAATTAATATTAAACACAACAAAATATACTCAAAATTCGGTCAAAACCTCAACTTATGTCTTGACCAAAATATTCTGTCAAAACCAAAATTCGTGTCTGACAAAAACCATACGCCCAAACACCTTGTTCAAGTTCCGAGTTTTTATACTGATTTATATATAATATAAAAAAATCTCGGAACAAAAATAGGGAAGAATCTACACAAAAAGCGTCATCAAAAACCCACTAAATAAAACCCTACAGGAAAACGAAGAAGGCGAAGAGGAAAACCTCAAACAGAACGATCTTAAATAAAAGTATCTCAAAAGCAATAATAATCAAAAAGGAAACTCAAGAGAGAATATTCTATATACAGTCTTCGTTTAAATAATAGAAACTGTAGAGTCAGATTTATTAAAGAGTTATTCATACTGTTGATGTCTAAAATATTGATCTTTACTGAACGGCTGTGTGTATATGAATGGCGACGAAATAATTGTATCCTCTTTGTCCTGCCAATATGAATAATGTATTTGATATCACACAAATTTACGTGTCATTTGCCAGTTGGTGTTTAATTATTCATGATGGTGACACGAACAAAACACAAAATATTTACTTTCTCATTTGTACACACGTACTCTTACAGTGAAGATCAAAAGCACGATATTTATATTTTTACTTTCTTTATTGTAATAATTTATCTTTCAATATTTGTGGTATAGTTATATCATTTACCTCTATCTTAAATAATATTTTGTTCGTGATATTCTTTCTAATTTCACACACGCAAATATCTACAAGCAAATTAGGCTGAAAAACACATTTTTCAATATTTTGTACAATTTGAATTTCATTGCCATTCTTATATCTAATCCTCAACTTGTTACCTTCTCGATATAGTAGAAAGTCACGTTCATCTCTAACGGCTTCACCAGGAATTCTAAAATGAAACAATAGGCCATCTACCATGTCCCCGTAATCATAAATAGACATTAGTTGTAACTGTCGCATCACTCTCCGAATCGCTTTGATCATACGAATATCTGAACAATTCTTCTTCCCTTTTATGTTGATACACCAAAGTTTTTGTATGATAGCCCGCAATTCTTCACAAGCTTCTTGAAACTTCTCGTTCCGATATCCATCTGTATTTAAATTTTGAATCATATTTTTAATTTCCTCAAAAGAAAGAACTTGCGCCATCAATCCTTAGTGACTCGTATAGATTTTTAGACGTACGTAGAGAAGCACACTTGCTCTTGTATCATCTATTCTTTCCTCTACCACGAACGAAGGATGAACCACCAACTTGTCAAAACATCATTGAGTTCCTTTACGTTTTCACCAGCGCACTTGGCTTCAGTTCTGAAGTTGTCTAGAAAGGATTTCAGAAGTTCCAATTGTGCTTCATGAAGAATTTCATAACTTAGTCTTTAGAGTCTCTGTAAACGTTCCGCTAGCCGAAATAAAATGTATCTTTATGCTATCAGTGAAAGGTTCCAACGTCATCATTAATTGTTTTAATTAAAAATTCTAATTTCGGAGAGTAATACGACAATTAGAACTAATCTGTATTCACGGTAGTTTTTAAATTGAACGGCAATTTCGTTCACAGCAAATATAAAAAAAGAGATATTTACAACTTGTTTTTCATTTCAAATATTCTTTATTCGTAATAATATACAAACGTACTCAACAGTGATATTCGTAAACATATATTTCCATTCATTCACACAAAAGGCTTGTTTAATGGGTGTCTACACACCGGACAAGTACGTCTGTTGGAAAAAAAATAATATGAAATCAGTTAATAGCGAGAATGTAACAAAGTATGAGAAATGCAAAAATTAGGAACAGAGAAGAAATTAAGAAATAATATATCATATGTACATTCCATTTGCAACCATCGCCTGTGCACATTCGTTGTGAACTTTATGTGAACAAGGCAAGATTTTGCATCCTTGAAAAGCATCCTCCAAACAGATGCAACAATCATCGTGTCCAGAATTGGGTCTACATTTATGTTTTCCTTTTAGTCTTTTATCAAGACATACATTGCATATTTCACAATGGAAACTATAATCTTTATGGATTCGGCATATTCCACACTTATCGCAATGAAAAGGGTTCTTTTCAACGCCTGTAAAATGTTTACATATTGTACAAAAATATTCCGATAATGTTGTGCCACATTTTGCACACCATCGGGTACGGTCGGAGTCCGTTATGGGTTGTTCTGATAAACACTCGAGGCATTGTAGCGTTGTTGGTGTAAAAGACTTTGCTTGATGGTTGATACATATATCGCTGTCATTATGGCACCTATGGCAAGCAAAGAACAAATTGCAGCACGGAAACTTTACTTTACATCTTCGCTGATAATGTTCACATAACCATTGTGCCGATTCCTGTATTGGGAAGTGTTCATTGTTATGAGGTTCTGGATCTATAACAGGTTCAGTTAAAACTAGAAAGCCCTGTTGCTGTTGTTCTTTATTGTTTAATTTTTCCTTACAAACTTCTCCTTCTGTATCAACTTCAGTCGTGCGTGTTTGGTGTTGGCGTTCTTCTACTTTGCGTTTACTTATTATTCTTTCCATTAATGTTGCAGCTTCTTTAGTTTTCATTTCTAATCTTCTCAACCTTTCTGAAGCATCATCGACAACAACACTAGATGTAACCGCTTGGCTGTTATACTCTACATTTCCATCGGGATCTTTACAAACTGATTCTCCATCATTTACAATCAGTGGGAGTGTATCCATGGCTGATGAAGTTATCACCCCCACCTCTCGTTCTTTATCAGTTTTAGGTATACGTCTTGGTTGTTGATGGTCTTTTTCTCTGCGTTTAATTAGCATTTTTTCCACTACTTCCGAAGCTTCTCTAATCCTTATTCCCAAATTTGTATTCACTTCATCATGAGGTAATAACGAGGTCTGTAATGTTGCTCCCAGAGTTTTTTTGTTCGAAAGAGAATAGAAATATAGACTATGTTTATTAACAAAGTCTACTTTTAGACCCGAAGGAGATGTATTTTCAGGATCGAGATTTTCGAACGCACGATTCGTATGTTGTTTCATAGAAATAACAGAGAGTGTAGGTTTCTTAACCAATGGTTTTATAATGGAAGTAGGTGGTGTTTCCACAATTGAAGGCTTTGGAGTCTTTGGTCTAGTGCCCATAATTTACATTTGTAGTTAACGGAAGACACAGGTACTTCTTTTGTGCCATAATTAATTAAGCATGCCTCTATAAATATTCAACGAAACAAATCGTTGGCAGTATCTTTTCTACTCAACATGGATATTTTTGAAGACCGAACGCTTGAACAAAATAAGAGCTACGTGGATATTTATTCTCTAGGGTACATATTTGTTATTCAGCCACACAACAAATAAAAGCCTTTTAAACATATTAGAAGAGAGTCAACATGATGACAAAAAGATTAGCTTTTCATTATGCTTCGTGACAAAGCATTAGATACGTTTCCATTAGCCTGTTTCTTGGCTCACGTATTTCTATCTTCGATCTTTGTGGTACTAATTGTAAATTTGATAACACATATGTTTTTAAATAAAGACAATGATGAAAAAAATAATGAAACAGAAACTACTTTCAGTGACACACAAGAAGATTTTGAAGATAATACAACTCCTTTTAAGGAAGAACAATTAAAACGAAAGGAAACTAGGATATCAAAATTTACATTAGACGATGTCCCTCCGCCGCCACTTCCACCACCTTAAAAGTGAAGATACATATTTTTAGATTCTCTAAAAGAGTATTACAACAGATTGTAACGATTCGTGTTAATTTCAAATGTTTTTTTATTATATTTGTACTTTGTCGTTTGAATAACATTGAAAAGAAGATTCCAAATACATTACGCAACAGAAAAGGGCAGTTGCTATAAGCAATAAAGCGAAAGTAATAATTACAAAAGTTATGTCGTATTGAATAGGATTTTTAGAATATGTCATGCCAATATCTTCATACCACTTTGTGCATATTTTTGGAACATAAGTTACAATACTAGTAACGTCAATGTTATTAGTCGTTGGTTTATCCGTTTCTTTCCTTAGAGCTATACTAGTAGTGCTAATGCTATTACTCGTTGGTTTCGTCTTTGATGAAATTCCCCTTGGTGGTGCCGAAGATGAAAAGGCCCAATAAAAAACAATGCTTTGGGGTAATGAACACCAGAAATGAAGTATGTTTTTTTGTAACAACAGTATAGAACGTTTTAGTCTTTCTAGGAGTGAACGGTACAGATATACCTTAAAGAAACCTTTAAATCGTTTCCCTTTCACATGTGTAGAATTTATTAAATCCAAAGAAAATGGATTTAACACATCCTTAATCAATTCTTCAATAGAAGTGAAGTGGTCCATTTTTATTAGTTGTTGATACTTATGAACCTCTCTAAAAGTTCCCGAAACTAGTAGAACATACTGATATTTAATGTTTTTGCTTAAGTCATTTTTCAGTGAACCTTCGTTGATATGGCAGCATAGATCCATTGATGTATTAAAAATATTCAATCTCTCTGTAAAATTAAAACATAAATTGTTTTTTCTGTATACAAATCGTTGATTCTCTGGAGGACAATAACGTGGTACACTTTCCAAAGGAACAATCGGTGATTTGAGTTTTAGTTTGTAAATATGATATTCGACGGAACGATTATTTATCATCCATTTACATTGGCCACCATCACAGTTATAGACATAGAGATCTTTCTTATGGCAACCTTGAATGGTTCCTGGGTTTAATTTTAAAAACCTTTGTCTTTTCAATTGTGTATTGTAGAAAACCTTTTCATAATTCGTATTAGATCTATAATAAGAAAAAGATCCATCGCGATATTCAATTTGTATTCGAACTGTATATTGTGGATCACCATATATATATTCATATACACATTGCGTTAGATAAACGAGAACGTCGAACCCTTTATCCACGCATTCTAGCTTGTTCGGTCCAATCCATTGTTTATTTACTAAATATGTCCCTCGGATACTAACTGGTTTTATTAATGTTCTAAAAATGACTATATAAGTCTTATGTGGGATTTTCTTTGCGATATCTTTAACATACAATTCTTCAATTTTCCTATAATACCCATCAGAATCTAAGACGCGTACTTCGATTCTTGATTCATAATTATCAGGATATGTCGCTTCAACTGTGCAATTTTTTGAACACAGGCGAAGTAACCAGTATCCGTGAGTGTCAATCGTCACATTTCGTTCAAAAGTTCCAAGAGAAATGTTTTCTGAATTGCAAATTTCAATCAAGTTAAAACGGTATTCATCATCAAAGTATAAATGTAAACTGTCGATATTAAATTTTGGTTCGACAGCAAAATGCCATTTCAAGGTTACGTTAGTTCCAATTACACCCGTAACATAAAACTCTTCTGGGAAAATGAAAAAACAATCATTTGGTCCAACTGTGTTTTCTTTCACTTTTAAAGAAACTACACACATTAAAATGAGAACAAATAACAGTTCAAGAAAAACCTTTTCCATCATTTCAATACTTGTTTCTATTCTACAACATAATAAATACAAACATATCTCACCTTTTATATATTTTAATGCTAATATTTAAAGTTAAATGTTTTACATTTTTATGTTGAAACAAGTTAGGTTTCAGTCAAAACTACACATTGTTCCGCATCGCTTGTACACTTGGTCTTTGATAGTCTCTTCTGCTCTTCGAATCTTGTCTCTTGAACCAAAGGAAACCCAGGAACGCTTAAACTTGAAATTAGAAGAAGTACTCAGTTCTCCAGTAGATTGTTGAGAAACCTTATATATTCAACGGCACAGAGTAGAATATCTTTATATGATTTTAATTTCTTAGAACTCCCCCAAGTAGACGAACGCAGAATAATTTGGAGTTTTATAACTTGATCCTTGATATTTTGTCTATACCGCCTTTGATTTAAACGATTCAAATTACGGCTTTTGATGCTTCGTGGGTATATCTTTCTTTTTCTTTTGTACATACTTTTTGTCACACCAGCCTGGAAATACTCTTATTGGCAACTAAAAGTTGTAATAACTCAAGACAGAATACAATCAATATAAATATTATAAAGCAGGTGTGATATCGCGAAAATCCATCTAAGTGTTCAACTAAAGCCAATTAAAAAGTATCACACAACATAATACCTATTTATCTTGAAAATAAATCCATCACAAGACATGACGTTGACGGAAAATATGCAAATATATAACATTCTGTCAAAACCACAAGTTTATGTCTTGACAAAAATATTTTGTCAAAACCAAAATTCGTGTCTGACAAAAACTTTACATAATATAAAAAAATCTCGGAACAAAAATAGGGAAGAATCTACACAAAAAGCATCATCAAAAATTCACTAAAAAACCCGACAGGAAAACGAAGAAAGCGAAGAGGAAAACCTCAAACAGAAAGGTCTCAAATAAAAATCCTAAGAGCAATAATAATCTAACGAGAAACTCAAAGAGAATATTTTTATTTACACTCTTCGTTAAATAACAGAAACTGTAAAAGTGAGATTCATTAAAACAAGAATTGATAAGAGTTATTCTTTATCTGTACTAATTGTGCTACCTTAAATCCAACACAACATGTTGTCACAAATGTAATCCTGTGGATTCTTATTGATAAGAATAAAATTAGAAGCAAGCATATCCCTAGAAACACAACCCAGTCTATATTAAAACTCCATCCGCCTACTCTTGATCCTCTCTGTATGTGTGTGTGTGGGAATGACAAAGCAATCATTTCACATTTTGTTCGCGGCACTAAGATAAATAATTATGAATTAATCAGCTGTCAAAAGTCATAAATTATTCATTAGAGCAGGTGTAAGAAGCAACACAATTTCTTTCTCATTCATCTACACGCCGCCGTCCAGTGAAGATCAAAGATTCTTAAATATTCATAAGAATAATGACTTCAGATCAGAATGATCTTGATAAACAGGAAACGTTATTTCTTCTGCTGGTCGAACTTCCATATTCTCTAGTAATACGTTTGTAACGTTTAGTTTTCTTTTGGTTTCCATAAGTTGAGATGACAAACTTGATATTTGCGTTTGAAGTGCATTTCTTGATCCTGATATTGCTAGTCGTAATTTTTTGTTTTCTTCTGTTATCATGTCGTTTTCCTGCTTGAAAAATTGAAGATCTTGAGTCAACTTATAACGTTCTTCTAGTTCATCTTTGTTCTCCAGCAACATTTCCAAGTGCATGATCTTTTTTGTAAGATTTTCAATTAGTCGCTTGGTTGTAGCTAATATCGGTTTACCCATCCTATCTTGTGTTTTCATCCGGTTCATTGTCTTCTCTAAGTTTTCTTTGTCACGCTTCTCCTTCTCGTATTTGGCCTTTTGTTCTATGTACAACTTTACCAATCTTTCCACACCATGTTGTTGAGTTTTCGTTAGCGTAGTTTCCATGTTTAACCCTGTGATGGAGAACTAATAATTTCTGATAAAGCATAAATGAAACCTGCAATTATACTAAAGTATAGAACAAGGGGAATTCCCTGAGTTTGACGTTTTGTATCAAAATAGATTTCAAAAGTTTCCCAACCGCCTTGTTTTTCTATCCACGGACTTAAAATAGAAATTTGTTGGGCCATCCATAATGCAATATCATCACTTTCGATATCCATATTCCTTCTCATCGATATAACTTTCATTTCCCCTCCTAGGGCAAACATACTAAGAACACGACCCCAATTTATGTTATCTTCAAATATATCCTGGCATATTCTGAAAAATGTTTCAGTGGCATTCGTTTTGTAAAACTCGAGATCCGTACATATATTAGTGATTGAATAATCCTTTTCGAATTCTTCGTATAAATTTATCAAAATATGACTACGAGTTGTGTGCGTCTTTGATAAGTCAAAAACTATTTTGTTTTCCTTTGCTGTTCTATATTCTATAAAATCTTTGGCAAGAAAAAAGGATTGTTCCATTAGCTTTTTCATGATGCTAAAATATGATAACAACAACACAACCTTTGCTTTTAAATATTTTATTTCCTTTTAATGAATGCATAATACAAGTGATGGATTTATCCATCCATTAAGCTTGATTCATCTCCAACATAGAGCTGTCAAAACCTCGTTGGTCCAGTTATTGATTTACACCTTGTGGTTCAAGCATAGTTTTCTTGTTTCTGTGAAGCAGACACAGCGTATCGATGCGAAGCCTTTTGACTAGTTTTATGTACTTTCAAAGTATAATAATCATCAGGATTATAACGTGTTAGATAACGCATTTCCCGACAAAGAGACATCTTTACATTATTTCTCTCAAATAACGAAAATGTAACATCATTTCCTATATTTAGAAATAACATTTTTACACACATCTCTTACTGGGGAACTTTCAGACAAATCAGCTGAGAGCGGTCAAAACTTTGTTGTTCCAGTTGTTGATTTACATCTTGTGGTTCATGTGCATTTTTTGATTCTGTGGGGCAACGCAAAGCATTTTTACTTGTGTTATGTACTTTCAAGGTATAATAATCATCAGGATTATAACTTGTTAGATAACACATTTCCTGAGAGAGAGACATCTGCATATTATTTCTATCAAATAACGAAAATTTAACATCATCTCCGTTAAATTTCCTATATTTAGAAATAACATTTCTGCACACATCTTTTACTGTGGAATTTTCAGAAAAATCAGCCGTTGGCAATGTTATCTCTAACCGCGAGATAGGGTTACTTTCTTTCTGAACATTTTTCATCATAACGAGATGAAAACGTTTTTTTTCATCCGTTTTCGTACCCAGTGCATCGGCTCTCACGGCTTTGCTAGCTCGCATTTCTCGTTGTTGTCTGGTTGCTTTGTTTAAAATAACCTTGACAAAATACCATATGTTGGTATTTATTTTAAAAACATAGGCTTCATTGCCTTTTGTCATTTCAATCTTAAGAAAATTCATTAAAGTTTTTACTTCGTTGTAGTTTAATCCCGTCAATTTTCGTTTCTTCTGTTTTGGCTCCAATTCGCTTTCGTTGCCATTTGGAGTGCAGTTGGTGTCTTCCTCGAAGCAATCACAGGGGATTTCCATGTGTTGATTGGTCATGATATTATCTTGAAATTGATGTTCATCATTTAATAAATGAAGAAGATCTTTGTCTGCCTGCTTTAACCACTTTACGTCCTCCAAATTCATCTCCATTATTTTTGAAAGAGAAACTATAGTCGTCCAGTTACTATAACAAAACCACGCATCCTCAAAAGTATCAAACTTTCCGACCAGTTGTAGCTTTGCGAGAAGGTCGATTCTTCTAGTAAGTTCGACCGTGTTTCTGCTAAGTTCTCTCTTTATTATATTTTCTATCAGTTGTTCCTGATAACTAAAACCATGAAGACATGAGTCGTTTTGAATACCTTCGTATTCACGTTTAAACAATTCACGAGTCATTGTTGCTCAATTAGATGCTCTCTTGATTCTCTTTCGAACTTGTGTAAGAGTAGAGATAATAAAATTTTCAAAGCCCGTCTCTCTTTAATATGAAAATCACTTATTATTCTCCCTAGCGAGATAGAAGTATGACATATGAATTATCTATTTTCAGCGCATGATTTAAGTTAACGTCTATCTATCTTACCCCAATTTCAAATTCATTACATTTACACCGTGATAACGAAATCATCACACGAAAATGATTTCTTTCGGGGACTTAGTTTCTTTTGTAGTTGTGATAAATTTAGCATCTAGAAATGATCGAAAACGAAAGATGACGAAAATGTTGAATGACTCTAAAATACCTTATCGAATTCTAGACGCAGTAGATTGGGAAGTAGAAATACACAAAAAAGATCGCCTAAAAACGGTTCAAGGTTATACGATGGGCGGAGATTCTATTACCTCCCGCGACATACGAAATAAAGCTGCAAGATTAGCCTGTAACAAAACCCATATCAACGCCATTCGATTTTTGACGAACAATTTTAAACTCGCGAAAGACAAATGGGTGGCTATTCTTGAAGATGACATTAAAATTGATGACGACCTTTCTCTCGATAAGTTGATGTTGGAAAAACCACCGACAAACGCAGGATTTATCATGATGGCATCGAGTATGACAGCAGCAAAATACGGATACCACCTCGTGAAAACAGAGAGCGAATCCAGCTATTATTCATATCCAAGTTGCTGTTTCTCTGCCATGGCCAATATATATAGATTTGGTTATTTGGACTTTTTACAAACGTTGCATATGAAAAACCTAAATACACCTGGACCCCTTGGAACAATGCCATACGATACTGTCAATACTCTTATCCAGAAACACGATTTGGGTATATTATCCAAAGAAGAAAGAAGCAATTTCAAAGAATACATTGCTATCATGAACACATACAACAAAAATCACCGACTTCGCATCTATGTGACTTCTCTATCACTTATTGGCGACGACTCGGAAGGTGATAGCGATATTGTTCATGGCGTTGATGCTTCCGACTTGAAGCGCGTCTATGAGATAGTTTTGAAGATGGGAATCCACAAACAGGCAGTAGAAAGTGTGGATGATTTAAAGTCCGTGGTTGAATTAACCAAACGGATCTATTCTCGACGAACCAAAAGAAAATGTGAAACTGTTCATAACCTATTTATAAATGGAAATATTAATTTTGACGAACTGAAAGACAGATTATCAAAAATAGAAACAGTTTAAAACAGTTTGGCCGTACTTCTCTTGACAATTTTTGCTTTATGGAAGAGTGTATATCTTTGATCTTCATGTACACATGAATGAGAACTAAATTGCTTTCTCTCCTTTGTCCTTCTCTCATGAATAATTTATTTAATGATAACTTTTGACAGCTAATTAATTCATAAATTATTCATCTTAGTGCCGCTAACAAAATGTAAAATACTTGTCTTGTCATTAATACACATACACACGTACAGCGAGGATCCAAAGCAATACAATTTTGTTTCTTAATCGCAACAGAAGCAGGTGTTTTTCTTTTCCTGTGTTGAATTTTATTTATGCACTGGGTTGTATATGCTCGGTTCTAATTTGCCTTTTATCAATATAAGATGTCTGTACTTATGAGCACATGTTGTGTTAATTTAGAATCAGATAAAATTGAATTGTGTTTTTAGTTTCTATGTTTGGACGAAGAAGGGGTATAGAATATTCTCTTTGAGTTTCTCGTTAGATTATTATTGCTCTTGGGATTTTTATGTGAGACCTTTCTATTTGAGGTTTTCCTCTTTGCTTTCTTCGTTTTCCTGTCGGGTTTTATTTAGTGGGTTTTTGATGACGCTTTTTGTGTAGACTCTTCCCTATTTTGGTCCGAGTTGTTGTTATATTATATATAAATCAGTACAAAAACTCGGACCCTGAACAAGGCGTTCGAGCGTAAAGTTTTGTCAAACACGAATTTTGGTTTTGACAGAATATTTTGGTCAAGACACGAACATGTGGACGTGACAGAATTGTCGGTATTGTATATTCTGTCGCCAAGATTCTGTAAATAAAACTGCGGGTTGAAAGACGGATATTGAATATTAATATATGGTATTTTTCATTTGAAATCTTTTCAAGTAAAGCTAATTTTGATTTGGTGGAGACTTTTAGTTAAGGTTATATATTTTCTGCTCATAGACAATGTAGTGAAAATTGGAAGTTTAAAACGATATTAATTATATATGGAAATGCTTAATGGATGTTTTTTAAGGTTGTTTATATTAAGTGTTATTGGTAATTGACAGTATCGCAAACGTCGTTAATATCCCTCCCTCTCGTTAAGGAATAAATACAGGGCCCTAGTCTAGGTTAGCCGAGCATTGTAAGTAATTCCTTTGAAACTGCGTCTCCTCCAAAGTAGACTTCCTGAAAGAAAGTATGACTTTTCAAGCTGTACAAGGACGTATGCAGGATGCTCGAGGAGAGAGTATTTATTATACTCCCGTCGTTTACCCTTCTGTTTATAAAACTGGCCAGACGTGTAATTGCTCAGTAGAACAACGCTTTCAACAACAAATTACCAACATTATGCCGACAAATACCACAAACGCAGGCACAGAAGTGCGAGACCCATTTTACCGCTGGAGGTTGGAGATGGAAAAGTACTTCTCTCCTTTTAATCCCAGTAAGTGGTGTTTCATTTGGATCACCTTTTAGTTTAGTTTGTTCCTTGGGCATGAAATTTATATAATTCTCTACATACTAATTTCAGGAAAGGAAGAACTAAAAACATCCCAAATGCAAGGACGGCGGAGTCGAGCTGTGTTCACGCAACCACAGCTTCAAACTCTTACAAACGCGTTTGCTATGAAGCAATATTTTACTAGGCAAGAGTGCAATTTGCTTGCTCGTTCATTAAATTTAACACAGATTCAAGTTCGAGTTTGGTTTCAAAATCAACGATGCAGAGTAAGGAAGAAAGAGATCGAACGTTGGAAAAGAGAGAAAAGTTTGAATCCAGAGGATCCAAAGGCTATAATGCCTGTATCAGAAGCCGGTTTTCAAAAACCTCAATAATCATCTGATTGTTGAACATGTTTTTGTTAGGTTTGAGTAGGGTATTAACGATCCAAGCGACAATTCATTTCCTAACATCGGTTTAAGATAGTTCGTGGTGTATTTAAATTTTGAAACGTGGCATGGTATAGTTGTAAATATTCATTGAATAATTTAATGGATTAACAATTAGGGGATAAATATATATATATATATAGACGAAAGCATGGATTGAATATGAAATAGTGGATGGATTTGTTAATTGAACAAACTATTTGGAGTAGAAACAATTATTCTGACGAAGAATGCAATTTTAGTTGGCTTAGAGCTGGAATAGAAATTCGCAGTAAAGTAATTTCTGAATCGAAATTTGAATTGTATTTAAAGGATCGTGTGAAGCAAGGAAGTGACGATTGGAGTGAATTATATATGCTTATCAATAAGGTTGTGAATAATTCGGAAAAGGACTAAATATGTTGTCAAAAGTAATTTTGTTTTTACTAGAGTTGAATGATTTTCTCTTAAAATGTGTTCTAGAAGAAGGCAGTCTAAACGAAGACCTTATGTTATTCAATTGAACAGTTTATTATTATAATGGATGATTTAAAGATTTTAGGCGATGCTTTAGATGATGTATTTTATTCTGTAGTGGAATGGAGCGAAGACATAGATTATAAGAAAGACATTATGTTTGAAGAAGACATAAAAGCTAAGATAATTTTACGTATTGTACAATTACTGCATTTTTTGAACGGATCATTATTTGCTCTGCCATATTTAGAAGAAAGTGGCAAAGGTAACGTTTGTGAATCTCAAGAGAGGACAGACATACGAAATTTACGTAGGGGGTATTTAGCTGGGCGATTGTCAAAATTAGAAACCAGGAAAATATCATGTAATTTGAAAAAGACAATATTTGGTGAATAAATAAATATATATATATACTCCTAAATGTTGTAGTTGTTAGATGTAGGTATTTTTTTGAAATGAGTAAACGACAACTGGAGTTAGGCGGTGGCGGTTTTGCTTGTGGTAATGATGCGAGAAAAGGAAAAATGGCAAAATACCTTAACCCTTCTTCGGAAGATTTAGTATTTCATCAAATGTATATACATGTATCGGAAAAAAAGGAAACGGAGTTTAGATGGGGGAGAACGATTGTGCAACTTTTTGGTAGACGACAAGATGGATGTAGTGTTACTTGTACTATAGAAGGTTTTGAAATGTTTTTCTATATCAAGCCTCCCTGTGAAATGAGCGATAGAGAGATTTCAGAGCTTCGACATTTTTTAGGAGCGAATCGTGTGTTACGAATACAAAGATGTGTGAAAGAGAATATCTATTTTTATAAAGCAGGAGAAAAATCTTGTTATTTGAAAGTTTTCGTTCGATTACCAAGTTATATATATGTTTGTACGCGATTATTGAAAGAAGGTTATCGAATGCGTGACAAAAAATGTTACTTTGATTTATTTGAAACTAATATTGCTTCTGAAACGAGATTTATGGTAGAGACTGGACTCACTGGGTTTAGTTGGGTTAGAATATCTAAAAGAAACTATTCGCTTGTTTCAGCAGAGAATCGTGTTAGTAATTCTACAATTGAAATTTTAACTAAACTTCAATATTTTGAATCTTTGTCTCCTGCGAACGAGGCATGGAGCAGCATAGCTCCTTTTGTTTTTCATAGCTTTGATATTGAGTGCGCTAACAGAGAAGGTGTATTTCCTGTACCTGAGCTGGATCCTGTTATTCAGATTGGCAATATTTTTACTGATTGGCCATCGTTCAAAGTTCGCCGAAGAGTGATTTTGGTTTTGGGTTCGTGTGAGGAAATTGAGGGAGCCGAAGTTTATTCGTTTCAAAGGGAGCAAGACCTTCTTGCCGCGTGGCGTACACTTGTGATTAACGAAAATCCTGATATTTTGTTGGGTTATAATATATGGCTTTTTGACATGCCATATCTTATGGAACGCGCTGAAGTTTTGAAATTGAATATCTTTAAACGACTGAGCCGGATCGTTAAGTTTAATAGTTTTATTAAAAAGGGAGAATTTTCGTCAAGTGCTTATGGTCGGAAAGAACGAAAATATACAATCATGCCGGGTAGGATTCAGTTTGATCTCTTTATTAAAATTTCTCAGGATTTTAAATTACGTTCGTACAAGTTGAACGACGTTAGCTTAAAGTTTTTGAATGAAGGAAAGGATGATTTACATCACAGTAAAATATCAAAATTACACCAGGGGAATGCGGCCGATAGAGCTGTAATTGCTAAGTACTGCTTAAAGGATTGTTTGCTTCCAATATCGTTAGCTGATAAGTTAATGATTTTTTCTAATGTTTTTGAAATGTCGAGAGTTGCCGGGGTTTCTATTTCACCTCTCATTGAGAAGGGTCAACAGGTTCGAGTGTTTTCTTTGATTTTAAGAGCTGCTCTAAAACAGGACATGATTATACCCCTTGACAAACCTAAGGAACGTGGTTTTAAGGGGGCTACGGTTTTGGAACCTGAAATCGGTTATCACGATGACCCGGTGACCACCCTGGACTTTGCCTCCCTTTATCCAAGTATTATGATGGCCCACAATACAGACTATACTACTCTATTGAGACAAGTAGACATCGAAAGACTAGGATTGGTTGCGAATGAACATTACAAGGTTTCTCCATCTGGAGATTGTTTTGTAGTTTCGTCGGTAACAGAAGGAATATTACCAAACATTGTTAGAGATTTAGTTACTCTCAGAAGAAAGACAAAGAAACTAATGAAGGAAGAAAGCGATCCTTTTAAAGTTAAAAGATTAGATAGTAAACAGTTGGCTTATAAACTGATGGCTAATGCGGCGTATGGGTTTACTGGAGCGGAAACTGGAAAGTTACCATGTCAGGCTATTTCTAGGTCGGTTACAGCCTATGGGCGAGAAATGATTGAGTTTACAAAAAATAAAGTAGAAGAGAGATATGTACCCGAGAACGGGTATCGTAAATCTAGGGTTATTTACGGAGATACGGACTCTGTCATGGTTAAATTTGGATACAGTGATATAGGAAAAAATATTGCTTTAGGTAAGGAGGCTGCTGCCTATGTTACTTCCTTCTTTCCTAACCCCATTTCATTAGAATTTGAAAAGGTTTATTCTCGTTATTTATTGTTGAGCAAGAAAAAGTATGTAGGCTTACTTTTTACTAATGAAAATGACAAAGGCAAATTAGATTACAAGGGAATTGAGATTAAACGAAGAGATAATGCACTGTTGATCGTTCGTGTCATGAAGGATTGTCTTGATGCCATATTTTGCGATGACGATTTCGATAAAGCATGTGCCATTACTAAAAAGGCTGTAGTTGATTTGTTAAATAGGCGAATTGCTATCGAAGATTTGGCTATAAATAAAGAATTAAAAAAGAAACCAGAAGAATATGTGGGCAAACAACCACACGCTGAAGTTTGGCGTAAAATGATTAAAAGGGATAAGGGGAACGCTCCAAAATTAGGTGATCGAATATCTTACGTAATTGTGGAAAATGGAGGCGAAAATATTTCGTCTAGAGCGGAAGATCCCGTTTGGGCGATTAATCATTCCATACCTATAGACATAGATTATTATATAACACAACTGAAAAGCGCCTTAATGAGGATTTTAGCTCCAGTTGATCACGTCAAAAACAACAGATCGAAACGTCAAACTGAATGTATGCTTTTTAAAGGAGAACATACCCTGAAACAAGTTCGAGCTATTAATCCTTTGGGTATAGCAAGATTCTTTCAGAAATAACATATACAGCAAAAAAAATGCCTGTCATGCCCCATTTTTCGATTTAATTTGATTCTGTAAAATTAAATTATTTGAAGAAACTATAAGAAATAGACAATAGGAAATAATTTTCCAGAACTATAAAATTTTACTTAAAAAATGTTGAATGTTACATATGAGAGTCAAGTCACAAAAGACGATAGCGATAGCGGAGAAGAGGAATACCTTGAATGTGATAAACAAGTAAAGAGAAAACACCCAATTATTGACAATGATAAGCAAAGTTCTAAGGTGATGAAAGTGGATTACGAAAGAAAAGAGACAGATATGGAAGTAGATACTGTAGATGATGAAGGCGAATATTGTGAAGGAAGTGGTGAGGAAGATAGCGATGAGGATAATGAGGAGGACGAAGACAATTTGGAAGGGATTGATAGAAAGGAAAGCGGTAGTGAAGAACATTGTTTTCGTGATTTAAATTTTGGAGATGAGGAGAAAAAGGAAGAATTACCAGTTGATGATTTTGATCGTTTTGAAACATTTTTACCTAAGCAGCGAAAACACAAGTATGTTTATGAATGGAATTTTGAAAACGATAGTGATGTGATGCAACAAGAGATTGGTTTAATTGACATTCTTAAGCATATAGATATGAAAGATGATCGAAAGAATGAAATGGTTCGTTTAGCTTTACAAGGGTTCCTTCCTCGTGTTGGGAATGAACTAGAACCATATTTTGAAAATGCTTTGTTAAGATTAAGAAATGAACCCCTTACTCTATGGCATTCTGAATATCTTCAAATGTACGCACTTTTACGGTTTAGGACTCATTTCTCTGGCATTGCCCGAATACGTCATAATTCTATTTTCTTTAAGAAGATTCAGCCATTTCTTCAAAACGTCATTGTGGTTTCAACATTAATGAAAAATGAAAACCAGTATTGTAGTTTTCTAAAGCATGTAAAAAAGGGAGAAGCGATAGCTAAAGTGATGAGAAGACTGAATGAGTTCTTTAAATCGATTTATGAGGACAAAGAGTTTGACATATTTGAAAAGGAAGCCATCGTTGTGCATTCTAATGTGGTTGACAAATATTACCAGAAAATTAATGATAAACTATGTAATGAATGTGAAATTATGCTTCTTGGGGCAAAATCTAACAAACGGAGTAAGAAATTAACACCGCTCATGGTGATGAGAAAAATTGATACTATTATGAAAATGTGTATTGGAAATTATTTCAAATATCAAGCACCCAAGAAGGACGATCCAAATTACCGCTATATAAGATCGCAATTGATGTATTGTGTTTGTTCTGAAGCCGATTATGGGTCAAAGGACTATGCGACATCAAAAACACGCAAAGAAACATAAATGTGTATAATTTAGTTTATTTTTTTAAAATATATTCGTTACACTAGGATACCAAATAAAAGATAAAACAAATATTCTCAGTACTTGAAAGATGAGACCTATTACGTAGAATGTTTTATTGGGAGAGAGTTGTGGACACGAGGGGCTGTAAGATCCCCCTAGTTTTGCGTAGTATATTTCCTTGAGACAAAAACTACTTTTTTTGTCTTCAATACACGGATAGTATATTTGAGAGCAATTTTTAGTGAAATTTAATGTGTTCATAACGGCATCCAAGAGTACAATGGTTAGTACGAGATTGAACATGCTCGGATGCCGTAGGATGAACGATTCTTTGACAACAAAAAAGAGTAGATAGAATACGAATGTGTATTTTGATAGAATCGGGTAGGCTCCTTCGTTCCAAAATTCGAAAGCAAAATCACAAATAATAAATATATATATACTTGTCACAATTAAACTTTGTTTGTGCCCGATGTGTGTTTGTTCGACCTTTCTCAGGCGCCAAAACATGACAGCTAAGGGCATCATTAAACCGATTATGATTTCAAGCACATAATATTCAAACGAAAGACACACTTCGTTTCTACTTTGTAGGAGACGCATTGTCTTTGCTGTTTTAAGACATACATCTTTGTTGTTTGTGGCCACACAACGATTAAGTAAAGTATTGGTCGTGAAACACTCTACGATTGCACCAACGTTGAAAGCATAGGATACAAAAATGTAGAATGTCATTGTCAAAATCATTAACCATTCTAGTTCTTTTGCATCATCTGGGAGCATAGTATATATTGCAAGTAACACTAGAAAGTGATGTGATATGCCGCGTAATGGATGAGCTTCGTTCGAAGAGCTAATGGCATATACATATAGAATAGTTTGAAGAAATAATAGACCTAAACCGAAGCGTAGCTTCTCGCAACCTTCTTTCGTTTTCATGAGGGTAAATGCAACGCTCTGTAGTTATCTGTTAGAAGACCGCTTAATTCAAATTGTAGCAAGCCCGTGGGTAGGAAATTCAACATCCGTTCTTCTCGTTCTTTTACTTCTTTGGTAGTCAAATTAAGATGATTCGAATAATAAAGTTTTTCGTTTTCGGTCATGTAACGGAAACACTCGCAGTTGCTTGCGTTCAGATACATGTATTTGAAACATTTTTCTTTTGTTTCCAAATAGTACTTTCCTCCCTTTGCAACATGTAACATCAACAGACCAACAGCAAACAAGTCGTTAGATGCAACATCGAAAAATTGAGGCTCTTCTTCGGCAAATCGTTCTGGGCCACTGTAGGAATAATTTGTTTTCAGCAGATCGTATTTTTCTCCAGGATCAGATGTAAATTGGCACCTTCCAAAATCTTTTATTACAATCTCACCATTTGGAGAAATGCAGAAAGTGTCTGCATTCACGTTTCCATGACAGGCTATGAAGGCGAAGAATGTACAAGCGGCGCGATGAATCTTTTTTGCCAACTCGATTCTTGTTACTTCTGATTCTGACTCGATACTTGATATAGGGACGGTCATTTTAGAAACGATGATTTTTGTTAGTCCTGTTTCTAGGGAATAGTAAAAGTGGAGTAATTCTTCAACATGAATTTTTAATTGCTCTTCTTTTTTGGCTATCAGCCGTACAAACAGGTCAATGTAGTCCCCGTAATGCACAAAGTAATCTATGTTTGACTTCACTGAATTCCGACTGGAGATGTGTTCTTTTGCTTTTTCTTCGTCTTTTATATTTACTTTGTTTTTCTCCATTTGCGGGTGTCGGAACATCACCCTCGTATCTATTCGTTTTATTAAGAAACCTTTTTCCGGTATAAAGAACGGCGCGTCTTCTTTCTGTATTTTTATTTTTTTTAATTCGTTTACGTTTAACGTCTTGAATAAATGCGCTGTTCTTTCCCTCAAGTTGTTCGTTCTTTCTCTTAGCATTTCGTTTGAAGCTGCCGAATCGATCTTTGCGTGGTTGTGTAGATCGCCAAAAACTCCGAAGAAAACTTGTAGCGTAGGAAAGGGGGTCTCCATATTTTATTTTATTAGAAAAACAACTTAAGAATTCACTTGTCTTAAATAGTTGACCGATACATTTCATAACATCTGTCAAACCGTGATTTTGTACGAAAAAGGTATCAAAATATCGCCAAAACAAACGTTCATCCGGAAATATATTTTGATCACAGAGTGGTAGAAGAGTAAAATGTCGTTCTGTTCCTTTATAAAACGTTTTACCTTTGCAGATTATCGTAGATAGATAAAAGAGATAGGGTTCTTTAAACTTAATAGTTTGCTTATAATTGTCTTGATCGGTTTCTGATAGTCTCAAAATAACTTTGAAAGTTAAACAAAGGAAGTTCTTTATTTTCCACGCAAATGACTTTTGAAGATACTTTGGAAGTGGTCCTTCGTATAATAATTTAATGTCGTTTTCTTTTTTGTTCTTTTTATTTTGCAAATAAACATTGTATTCCTTTCTGGTTTTTTCCAAGAATAGATTTTCTAAAAAATTGGTGAATGTCGTGTCATAAAACTCGAATAACTTTATAAAGGCGGACCTGATTTGTAAATCTGTACGAGTTCGATTTCTGTTTTTTTCTTTGGCAAAAGTTAAGGATGTTCCCAAAACATCATTGCGGGAGTTTGTGTTTTTGGAAATTTCACATGTTAAACATTCAGAATTTTCCATTATTATGCATTTAAGAGAGCGATTGGTCAAAGGCATGATCCATTTAGCACCTTCCCAAGTTCTTCCACATCTGTGAACAGCTTGGTGCTTAAAACAGACAAATAGGTTGCTTAACAGTTCTTCGGCATACTCATGCGACAACTGTTTCCTCTTCCCATTTTCGTTTACGTAATGAAACGACCAGTGTCTCGTTTCATTCCGTAAAATGTTTGGATAGACTCTGGTCATGTCCAAACATTTACACTGTATTGTTTCTAAAAATGAAGAACGTCTTTGAACCATTCTAAGAGTTATATAATTACACAATCTTAAAACATGGTTATCATTTGCTATGTTGAAATCATTTTTTATAAAAACTGACAAACATTCTTTCATTGTTTTTTCAATATAATAGACACCTAGAGGTAGGGATGCCGATGAGATTAGCATAGACGAAGGGGCTGTGGTTGATAGACGAGTATTGATTTCCATCATACCAATTTCCATAAAACGAGGAACGGGAATTACAATCTTATCTTCACTTCAATCTCTTAAGAAGGGATGGTTTAATTCGTTGTTATTTCAAAAAGGAGTTTCTACCCACCACGTTTCGTTTGTTTGTGCCGAATGTTCAAAACGTAGAATACCAAAATGTATTCACAACGATTACCTGTGCCCGGAGGGAATTGATTTAGAAGGAAAACAGATTATTAGGACAATGATGAATATGATTGAGGAGGACTCTTATGATCGAGAAATGCTTGGTCGAGAAGAATGTTTTGAAGATCAAGATCCTGCCTATTACAGTAAACAAGATATTGAAGATTGTTTTGACCGAAAACATTTAATCGAAATAGATGAAGAATTTATCAAAAAAGTCGATTGTGTGCTACTGGCAATTGATCCGGTACAACACGTTTCGAAGACTAGCGGGATTGGGTCGATGATCATTTTAAGAACAACGGAAAACATGTTTATGGTAAGTGATAGAATTAACTTGTAAACAAATTTCGAAAATACTCTATAAAGTTCAGTATTTTGGGATCTCGGATGGGGCCTTTCGTGACTGATCTCCATTGCATTGCACCTTCGTTCTCAATGTAAGAAAGCGCTTCAGCGACACATGAATTTATTCGTTGGAAATCCCATTGACATTCGTACTTGAAAAAGTCTTTAGCGGTTCCAAAGTTTATCATGATTTGTGTAATGTGATCTTTGAAGTGATGACTTTCCCACGAGCGTCCGAAAATGGTCAAATCGCACAAACATAGAAACGTAATTAACACCTGTATGATTGAATTATATTTGTCTCTTGAAGTACTTATCGCTTTGGTAAAATCGAGTGCTTTCTTAATTATACCACCTGATTCATAGATTAAGACTAGAGCTATTTTCTCTTTGTCCATTTCCTCTCCCCCGTTTTCGTTTATAAATATTTCAGAAGTAAGTGGATAATGTTTAAACGCCGTTTTTAAAAATAATTGTTTATTGCGTTTAAAAAGGCGTGAATAGAAACTATGATTTGCTAAGAATGTATTCAATAATTCTTCGTTCATTTCACATGTTCGAATGGAGTGAATCAGATATTGCGTTTCTGCTTTTAACATATTTTCGCAAAATTGTTTGGCTATGTCTAAATTTTGATTTGACGATCCAAAGCGTAGTGTGTTTATTTTCTTTTTATTTCCTTCCATTTAAGATTGTGGCAATGGACCAATTTCATATGAACTATGAGGATGGACCTGAGATAAATTCAATTCACGTGGAATTGGGGTTTTATCAATTGTGGTTACTTTACTCTAAATTTAAGCAATTATCTGAAAAACAATTGAAAATATATATTGAGAGAAATATTTCTCACAATTTGGCGTCCAATTTTCACATTGTCTTTGGCGTTAAACTGGCCAGATTTTTACCTCAGATTACGGCCTATATGTTTGCTGCAAAATGTGCCAATGGGACCCTTGTTCCTGGTGTGATAACTAACGAAAAAATTGTAACTTTTCATTTTGGCCACACGTTGTTGAAGACTAGACATGTTAAGGTGTGGAAGAATTTTATATCTTGCAAACGGGTATTGAGAGAACAGTTAACGTTTAGAGAACACAAACATTTAAATTTTGGTATGTTATTTTTTGAAAAGAGTGACTACATTGACGGCGTTACTAATTACGACAGGGACGAAACTCTTGCTTTGATCACTAATCAATTTCAAAACGCTACCGTGAGTGCCGGAAAAAGAACTAAAACTGTTTCTGGTAAGGTTAATAAAAATCCGGATGATCTCTTTGCCGCATTTCACTTAGGAGTTCACTTTCTAGACAGAGATAGAGACAGCAATTTTCATTTACTTCCCTTCGGTATCGATTCGGAACAAAAGTGTTTGGACTATAATCTTAAAACAAGCAATGTTTTGTAATTGACAATAAAATCTATGTTTCACGATATATCTTAGACAATTTATTTACTTATATTTAATAAAACGTATGGCGGATTCCCTTTAAGGTAACGTTAAGAAATCTAATTTTTGTCCGTCAACGAGTGCATAAAATATCATTCGGGTCAATTTTGCTCTATTCCAAAGGTTAGGATTAACCACATAGCAAATACTCTTGGGACTTTTTTGCGTCGTTTGGTTGTAAAACGTTAACGAGTAGATTAGGTTTTTTAAAAAGGACTGTTGATTAAATGGGTCTTGATAAAGGTGTTTGTCGCAAGAACATATTTTATCTCTGAATTGTTTTAGGTTTTTTAAATATTCTTGTATGTGTTGATATTCGGAATGGCGTAATAAAATGACAAATTGTTTTTCATTCTTGCAACAGAGTAGCTTTTCCAAAGAAAAATACTCTTCTCGTTTCAATTGTTTCTCTTCCTTTTCTTTTTCTTTCAATTCTGAAACTATTTCATGTTCTCTTCTACCGCCAAAATAATATAGTTTGTCTTGATCGTTTAGATATGCAAGATTGAGACTTTCAAATAGAATTCGCACACAGTTCAACTTAATTTCACAGTCACCTTCTTTATACCATCTCTTTAATTCCTGTTGCGTTTCTTTGAAATGTATAAATGTATTAAGAACATTTAAGACCAGTTTAATTTGGCGCGGGAAGATGGCTGTGTAGAGAATAGAGGGTGTTGTTTGAGCATCTCGGTTAATTTCGGTAGACGCAAGTGGGAATCGAATGTGCTCTTTGTTTTCAAGCTTTATGACTTCAATTTCCGTTTGAGGTTCTGCAGTTAGGAGAAAACTAACTAAATCGCAACATTTCCAGTCTTGTGGTTGCAATATTCCCAGTCTTTGGAAATTGTTTTTTCCTGAAATATTTGGCCACGAATGGATACGAAACGTCTGCAGAAGCCGCAGTTTTACTTTTCTCAAATATTCAGCTACTGAAATATATGAATCTAAATTTATTGGAGCGCGTACATAGGATATTGAGTCAAACGTTCGGTCTTTCTCTACAATATTTAAGTTGCAATGGTAGATCTTTTGGGGAAAGAAACAATTGGCTGCTTCTTTGGTTGGAAACATATTAACGAATTCGGCCGTTGTTTTGAAACCTTTGACATCTCCAACTTTCTTTATCGCTTCACATAAGTTTTCAAAATCTGACTTTACCAAACCAAACTTTTCGTAATCCAACTCTTCGCCAATTTGCCCCTGCACCAGAGATTCCAACAGTTGACGACTTTGATTAGTTTTTGAAACGTTTTGAGAACACTCAAAACATGTTTCCAAAAGAGTAGTATCGTTTTGTAGTAACGTTCTAATCGTGGGCAATTGTTTGAATACTTTGAGATTCTGCAAACGGAATCGCGCTGGTTTTTTGAGCAATCGACTTCTATTTTGTAATCCTAAACATTTCTCCAGTCTTTTACTTAATTTTACATATTTCGAATATTTGAATAATTCCCGTGAGAGTTTTTTTATTTTCTTTTTTTCTTCTTTATTACTTCTCAAAAGATATAATCTATCGAGGTCTGAAGCACAAATTGTAGTTTTTAAATCAATTAAAATTAGGTAGTTATTCCAGAATTTATACGTAGCAAAAGGATCGACTAAAAATAGAGGAAAATCTATCTCGGGCAACGTTTGATTTGTTTCCGGATTTACAAACCTCACTTTTGAATTTGATGAATTTATGCAACAAATAACAAGATTACATAAATCTGTGGTCCATAGACGATGTAACATTTCGTCAGAAAAGGATAGAATGAATTCAACAGAACAAGAGTCGTTTAACCCTTCTTATTATTTAAAATATGTGTCAAAAAATGCCGATGCGTTAGTTGAAGATACAAATGAAAATAGAAAAGATTGCTTTCCTTTTGTGGATAACAGTGCTACACTTTTTAGTGTTTCATTGGTCAATCCATCTCATCCAGTATGGGAACTATACTGCAGAGCAAAAAGGTTGATGGAAAATGCTGAATGTGGCGATAGAAGAGTGATTGAAAGTCAAGGTACTCCTTTAGCTCTAGTTATTAGTTATTACAAGGAGGAATCTAAATATATGCAAGCTATAGTGACGAATTTAAATTATGGTTCTCTTTTGAGTGAAGAAAGCCGTTTATCTGATTGTCATCGTGAAAAAATACGTGTGTTTATGAGACAGATCTTTGGTAATTTAAAGTTTCAACAATTAGGCTTAGATTTTAATAGTTTGCATGAAACAGTTTTTAATGCTGAATATCTTGAGAAAGAAATTACGATTGGTCAAAAACAAGTTGTTGTGGTGGATATTTGGAATCCTAACTCAGCAACCCTTAATCTTCATTATGCTCTGCAGAACTGTAATGGTGATGAAGAAGAATCAAGAGAATATCTAGACGGAATTATAAAACATTGTATCGAAGATCCATCGAGAATTTTACGCATTCCTTATATTTCGTTAATGGTGCGCACATTTTTCGCCTTTGAAAATATCAAATATTTTGATGTAGGGGAGGAGTACAGCGAAGAGATTAAAAAACACAGAAATCGAATAAACGAAACTCTCATGAAATATAACAATCCCAATTCCTGTACCCATTCTATGAACATTGAAGAAGTTCGAGTAAAGAAGCAAGGAACAAAAAAGTATTTAGATTTTGTACCTAAGATTAGAAACGATTTTGTAAGAGGACAGATGGACGTTAAACCGTCAATTATGCTATTGGGAAAGTTAGGGAGAGAAGCTGAAGGTCCTTGGGGTAACTACATTTGTCCGAAAACAGAAAAATATTTTAATAATATAGCAAAGGTTACGAGAAATAGACTTCAACAAAATAACAACTCGGAATCTTATGCATTTTTACCACAAGCAGATGTTTATAGTTATGATTCGACAAAACAGGAAACATCGGATGACAACAAGGAAATCAAGGTTAGGGATAATTTGAGACATAGCATCTCACTAGGACCCCCTGAAAGTGACGCACCGCTCGCTTTTAGATTAGGATACTTTAGACACATGTTTTTGATCATTGCATCTTTTATTGGATATTTAGCTTATTATCACCTTTCCGAAGATCGATCAAATAAGGAAATTACTAAATTTTCTATAGAAAGAACTCTCACGCTGATTGTAGAGAATTTGAGAAAGGCCATTCATCACTACTACAAGACAAAGGTTAAGGTTTCTTTGCGACCCGGTGGTTACACACGCATGCGAAGTTATATCACCACTAAAGATTTCAATAATGTTAATAGGCATACTCCTGACGAAATTTATAGAGATTTCAGTAAAGTATTTTTTATACCGAGATCAGAAGGTGAACGCATTAACAATGATTTCATTAGAAAGGTGGCTAAGGAAAAAAAATTCCCCGTTCCATTTTACGTCACAAAGGGTTGGAAATTTTTTAATAATTTTGAAAATGGAAAAAGTATGTCTTACATTTCTTCCGCAATGAACGCCTATGACTATACGAAGATGGTTAGAGAATCGAATTACGGCTGTATCGCGGTTAGATATGAAATAGTAGAGGAAGGTAACGATATTACGTTGAATGTACAAAATAAAACATCTAAAGTTTATCCTTATTCCTTGTTTCAAAGAAAGCATTTGTTTCCTTCAAGTATAAAAAGTGAAAGTGAGGAATATCAAGACATTGAAGATAATGTTTTAAGAGACATTCTGGATATTGGAAAAGACGAAATATCTGTAGAACAATTGCAGCACATTTTTGAAGATAATAATGTTCGGCTCTTGCAAAATCCTTCTGCATTTACGAAAAAGATTTGTAACGATTTAAAAATTGATTATGATGAATATTGTGAAAAGTCATCTTATGGAGATTTAGATGAATATGAGTTACAAGAACAAGGAAAAGAAGACAAACATCAAAGCAATCCAAAAAGAAAGAGAAATAGAAGTCAACAAAATAGTTGTGATGAGGCTAGTGATGTTAGAGAAAGAAATAAGAGAGTAGTAGTAGACGAAGAAGACGAAGAAGAAGAAGATGTTCAGGAAAGCGAACGAGATGTTGTTCCTAGAAAGAAGCGGAATCGATATGGAAGTATCGTAGATGAAGAGTTCGAGGATAAAAAGGAGATAAAAAAACGGAAAAATCCATTTCCATTTTTTATGACAGAAGGTAAAGAAAAACCCTGTTCTCCAAATAAGAAATCTAAATATAGAAATAATAATGACAGTGAAGAGGAAGATAGAGAGATCGTATCAAAAAGAACGGGCCGCTTCGAAGAAAATGAAATCAGTAACAAGAAGAAACGAAAAGGATTAACGCAAATCCAAATTGAAGAGTTTGCAGAAAACATTATGGAATATTTTAATGAGAAAGTCCCCATTCAGCCTTTAGCTTTTGATCATAACCCAAATTTACTTTGTGGTCAACAAGTATCCAAAGAAGATAAAATTGCTATTTGTAGATTCATAAACAATAATTACAGTTAAACAGTGTTGTTTATTTTAAATCTACATACTTAACATATAACGGCGTAGAGCTACTTTTTAGGCATTTTAAAAAGAATTGATCCTTTTGGTACTGGATTGACGTTTTCTTCGATCCATTGTGATATTCTTTACAGACAATACAAAAATTGTTTTTACAAATAAACATATGATATTGGGATTTATATTCAAAATCTGATCTTCCACAATCATTCAAATAAACTAATAATTTTTCCAACAAAGGATGGCTGTTTTCGTCATTTTGATTATAATAATTCCTAATTTTGGGGTTTTCATGCTTCGGCTGTTGAACGCTAAATTCTTCGTCTTCTGGTAACACAGATATCTTAACAGCTTTTTCTTTACATACACAAGTAGCATTAAAATGAAACAGAGCGTTTTGAATTTGTTTTATCGGAAACGAATCTTTATTTTGATAGTGTAGCAATTGACGTGTTCCATTCTTAAATGCACCTGGAAGTCGTAACGTTTTGACTTTGTCCAAAAAGACTTTTCTGGGCAGAGAGAAAAAGTGATCTTCAAACTTTTGAACCGAATCAGTATCTCTCATGTTGACTAACCCGTATTCGCTATTATTTAAGTAAATCTTATATGTACGCCGCTTAAGTTTTGAGTAAAAAACGTGCTTTAGTTTATTTCTTTTTAGGATTTGAATACGTGAATCCCATAAGTAAGGAAACATTTTCTTATTTTCCTTTACTATACGGATTGATTTAGCGATTAATCGTTGGTATTCAAAAGCGTTTTCAATGTAATAATTTTCTGGTAGTTTATAGTGGAGGTGTATCGATGTTTTTGTTCTTTCTGCTTTGTTTTCATTTGGTATAAAAACAAATCGTTGACATAACAGCGAAAGTGTTTTTTTAACCAATAAATCAAATTGTTCACACACATCTTCGTATTTGAAAATGCATTCGTCGCCATCGTAATCATAAATAAGAGAGTAAATAGGCAGGTTCTCGTTTATTACTTCTCCAAATTCAAAATGTTTTTTACGATACGTTTGTATAGTTTTTTTTCCCAGTTCAAAGATTGAGGGAAATATTGCGTACGTATAAAATTGTTCTTGGGGTTTCCTAATTTGAACTAAAATTGGGGGCTTTGTCCACATCGGAATCTTGATACCAAAAATGTGTTCCCAGGCAAAAATTGAATTAAAATACGGTGGTGGTTTATTCGCAACGTAGGCTTTGAAGAACATTAGATATCCTCCATTGTAAAATGCCTTCAGCTTTTCCCAATACTCTTGTTCACTGTCAAACAGTATTGATGTTCTATCTTCCTCTGACAATGAAAAAGATGTAGTAGCACATTTTTTCTCATATCCAGGTAACAATGATAACGTTTTAGCAGCCTCTTTGCGTTCAGAATATTGAAAATTGACCTCATCCAAGTTCTCGTTCCACGTTTCTTCTTTAATTGTTGGATTAAATACTTTCTGGGAGAAATACTCTTTCGTTTTTAACATTTGTATATTTGAATAGGGCTGTTCAACGGTTGACATATAGTGAGCAATTAACGATTGGTAACGACATCTCCCTGAAGTCCATAAATTGAACAAATGATTTCTCGCTTTTAGTGAAGCATCGGCACGAAACGGGAATGGATAGGAGATGTTTCTAAATTTATAAAAATGCGATATAGGAGAAGCAAATATCTCTTTAGCGATGTTTGAGGAGATGGAGAGAATTCCATTTCGGTCATTCTGTTCTCTGTAAATCTGAGCAACTTCGTAGTCTGCAAACATGATTACAAGTTCGCCGTTTTGATTTCCCAGAGTTGCAAATGCGTAATCTTTTTGAATATCTGAAACCGATAACTCAAATGTAGCTGTTACATCAAAGCGTCCATTTATATTTGCTTTTTCATTTATTACGATTACTTTGAGCTGTGACATCTTACAATGGAATTCTCTAATAGAATTTTAGAGCTTTCTGATAAATACAGTGCTAAGGTATCGATTTCATTCAAGAAACGATTACGTTTACTTTTTTTAGGGTAATCTACTTCCTGCCTTACGATTTGCCAAATATTATATTTAGACCACGTTTGAAAATTTTTCATTAACCAACAGGCTATGGGGAGTTTCCTGTTAGTGTTGTCAAATATAGAAATATATTCAATGTTTTCGCTAACTTTATTTATGTTGTTTAAGATCATTTTCAATTCGTAAAGTTTCTTTTCGTTTCTTCTTTCAAAACTTGATTGAATTTGACCATCCACGCAGTTCATATTTTTCATATTTTTCCAATATTCAAAATAGGATTCACAAGAAAAGTAATGTTCGTTGGATTTAGGATGGAGAACCAGAATTGAGGAATCATCTTCGAATATAATTTGAAAAGGTCCGTAACAATGTTTACCGATTTCGGTGAAATTCATAATTTGTTCCACTAACTGTTTTATCAATCCTTTCAGGTAATCATTAATTTCGTATGCAAGATTAATAAAATTGCGCATAGGTTCGTCCGACATAGATTCAAATATTAGCATTACTGACAGAGTTTGAAGATACGTTTTCATCATCAAAAATAAGCAGTTATCCTCCTGGTCTCTAATTAGCGGAGCAAAAGCACATTCAAGTCCTTTTTTGTGAAAAAGAGTACTTTCCCACACCTTCTTATCGTAATAGATTGCTAACTTGAAGAGAATTTCATCTGCTTTAGAGATTTGTTTAGGTTTGAAGTCGAAGAAGAATTCGTTGCTACTTTCCACTATACAAGAGTGGTCGTTTTTAAAAGCACCCTCATGACATTCAATTCTTCTCTTTTTCTTTTCTTTTGGAAAAACATAGGCTTGTTTCAAGTGAAATACATTTTGTCCCCGCAACGTAAAACCAAACCCAGTCCTTGTCGTTCCATTCTCTAACACAATGCATAAATCATCGGCTTTTGGCCATAGACTAAATATGTCCGTTTCCACTCCCCCCTTTTCGTTTTCATTTTGTTTTTCTTCTCTTAAAGTCAAACCATACTTTTTAAGTGCTTGAGGCAACGTTGCTCTTTCTCTCTCTCGCAAGGGTACTTCGCCTAGCTCAATTTGCTTTTCTTTACAAAATCCGAAGTGGGCATCGCATAGTTTTCTTTTTCTTGATTTTAAGATTTTAATGTTTTCGTCATATGATTTGGTACAATCGTTCTTAATATCATCGTTCACCCTTTGAGAATTGGCCAGTAACTCAAAGAAAGGATTAGGGTACTTCTTTTCTGCTTTAAGTTTATTTTTCAAAAAATCCTCAAAATTTTCCACTAATGAAGCAAACGCTAAAGAAGTATTGCTACAAGCACCTATGTTGTTGTTGGACAAAGTTGTACGTTCCATTTCAAACGTTTGACAGCGAAAATGAAATATACAAATTTACGACAGAAGTAATTGATCCAAATAACGTTCAAGCTGATAATGACATAGGAGTAACGATGGAAACTTTTATGACAATAGAGGACGAATTGTCGAAGAATAATTCTGATTCATAAGAATCGTTTTCCAAATTTTACAAATAGTAGAGCCAACTAACGAACCAGAAATTCTAAAGAAATAATTTACATGATGTCCTATTATGAGTAGGAAATATAGATTTACGTACAGAGTTTGAAAAAAGATATTTAAACTAATTTTGACTGGTTGTTTTAAAACGGGTTTAGGAGTTAATAATTTTTCAACCGCATCTTCGATTACTGTTCGGTTTCTTATGATGATCATTATAAATACAGTCTTTAATCCGTGCTCCAGAAAGTGAGCGAGATTTCTAGAACCCAAATACACTTGAACAATAGTTTTGTATTCGTAAAAAAATATGCCAGTAAATACAACATATAAGAACGGCAAAATGAATGTTACAAACCATTTGATAAGAACTATTGTTGAATGTTCCCCTCGTTCAATTATCCTTACAAATACTTGTGATGTTAAATTTCCTAAAATGGCAGCGAAAAAGGAAGTCCGTTCAAAGCTTGTTATCTTAAATACCACATAATAGAAAGCTATTCTTGCACTTTCCATTAATAATATATTTATCAGAAGAAATTGTTTGTATCGGTCTTCCACTTTTTCTTTCCATCTTATGATGAAATGCTCTTGTAGGAAAACCACAAAATTACAGATGAACGGTGCCATGAATTCGAATACGATGGGTTTAAATTTAGATGCATATGAATCATCTTTAAGAACAAAAAGTGAGACGCTTACTCCTGTTGAAAGCATACAAAGAAAGAAAAGAACACCAACTAGGCATTTGCTTTTCATTGAGGAAATACGCTTTTTAGATTCGATGGATGTTCGGAATATTTCGGATACCACGAGAAGTAGAATGAAGATATAGGCATTTCTAAAAATACCCAATTTCAACAGTAGTATAAAAACATGAAAACACGTTGTAGTTACGAACGTGCCCATTAACTCGATGACGAAAGTAAAATATCTGTCTGTACTTTCATCCAGCTGATTTTTTAGGCTCAATAATGTGCATTTACTAAAAAAGGAGAAAGTGGTTATAAAACCTACAAGAGTTAATATTATTTTATATTGAACATTTAATTGTAAAAAGTACTTTTGATATTCTGTGGAGAAATCTTTAAAAATGGGAACATGTATCAGTACCAAAAAGGAACCCAGGAGTAGAATTACGATGAAAAGCTGCAGAAGGAAACTTGAGATCCTAGACATGTTTAAGGTCGATGAGTTTTCCAAAAAACTAGGCGTTATGGAAAGGTTTCGACAATCTTACATAAATGATAAAACAAATGCAATAAAAAAGAACGACTTTTGTGATGCAATTGTCAAAATAGCAGGAGATATACTTACTCAAATAAGCATAGTGCAAAATATTGTCAATAAAGAACTAAGTAAACACGAGGAAAAGAAAATGATGGTTTATTATAAGATGATTTTCGATAAGGTGAATATACAATATATTTTATATCTGAAAATGGCAAAAGAAATCGAAGATGATGACAATAACATGATTAATTTGTTACTAATTTTACAAAGCAAAATATTAGCTGAAGCAGGAGTTCAAAATTCTTTACCGGCAAATTATCCATTACCGCCTCCTTATCGCCCTTCTGCTCCCCAACAAAATGATGTAGAAACCGGAGATGCCGTACCGCGTGTTCCATTGTACCATCAACATCTGGAGTCGGGCAACGTAGAGGAAATTAATCTAAACACCTCGTATTACGCATAATCACGCCCCGTTCGTTGAGAACATCGATTAATTTTTCCGTTTCTTCTTTTGCCTGTCCTTTTTTATAGAAAATTAAGTAACGTTCTCGTTTCCTGTAAGATCTATTGCCGGGTTCACAAGCGTAGAAAGTTAATAGATGATCATCAAAGTATAAAATAGATATCTCGATATATGACTTCAAAGGATTTAATGTTTCGATAGGTGAAAAAAGTAATGAAACCATTTTTCCACCAATGTACATCTTGTTCGTTTCGTTATTAAAACTAATAAAATTGAATTGATCTTTGATTTCATTTATTGTGACGCGTAACGTCTTGGGATCGACGACAGGCGTTTTTGAATACAACAATATTGAGTATAGGATGGTAGAATTGGGCGGCGAATAGGGTTTTAGGATGTTTAACGTCTTTTTTATTGTTATGAATAAACAGTTATGATAGGAAAAGTCCACCGTATTATCCGCAGACAATATCCATTCTTCGTTTTTCCTTAACTCCGTGGGAGATTTCATTAATTTTTTTGGAAACAATGGATGGATTGTTTGGCATTGTGTTTGAATGCCAGTCAAATAGACTGGGTGTTGGCAATCTCTTCCAGAGTACCCTTTCTTACAGTAACACTTGTATTTTCTATCTTGTAAGGCCGTACAGGTTCCATCATTTTCACAGGGTTTTGAGTTGCATTTATTGCCTTGAAATTCATATTGACAATATTCTCCTTGAAAATCCCAAAAGCAAATACAATTAAATCCCTTATTTTGTGTGATACATATTCCGTGATTATTGCAGCTGTCAAAAGAGCAATAATTACCCGTTTCCTTTAAAGAGCAATCACTTTTGTAGAAGCCTTTATAGCACATGCATCTACCTTGTCCATCTGAGTACACACATTCGCCGTGATTACAGTGCTGATTTGTTGCACACACGCTACCTTTGGAATCTCTAGCCTCGCAACGTTTTCCAAATCGTCCATTTTCACACAAACATTTTACTTCGTTGCCTGAAGTAATCGTTCTGCAAATTGAGTTCTTCCCCATACACCATCCCTTTCTTGAACAGGCCTTAATTTTTCTTTCGCAACGTTTACCTTCAAAATTTTCTTTACATAAACATTTATATTTTCTTTCCGGTAGACTAAAACATTTGAGAGAATTTTTACGATGACACGAATTTCTACACGGATTCGTATATCGCATACAATCGGCTTTTGTGGAACAGGCTATGCCTCTTGGATACGTTCCATTGTGAGAAAATACACATAAACCTTTACTGCAATGGGTCATAAAGGAACGCTTTTCTCCAGTTACAGTAGAATTTGGATATCTGCTAACGTAAAAATATACAAATAATAAAACCGTGATGAATGTCACTAAACTTATCATAAACGTTATCCCAACTGCTTTTGATAGTCGAGCGTGTTCCTTCTGCAGTTTTTCGTCAGCTGTTCCAAAAGAATGCATGATTACTAGGATGATGATTCATTTTTTAAAAAACAATTTAAAAGCTAATATATTTCGAGGTGATTTTGTAGTACAGAAACAAAGTTATGGACACTAAAAATGTACCAGTGTATCTTATCGTCCGTTTATAAGTCGCCGAATCGTCTACGGCAGTTTGTACAATAAGAAAATTAAACACAAATGGTTTTGCAATTTTCTTTCCTCCATACATATTCTCCAATGGTACCAATGTGTAGTTTATTGCATCTAAGCAATAGTCGTAATTTCCAGGAGCAAATATTGCGCAATAACTTATTCGCTTTAATAGCGGATTATATTGGCCATCTCTTTTAATTTTAAAATACCATTTGAAACTAAATTTTTGTCCAGGACGTCCATTTACTAAAAAGCAAAATGAGTTTGTGGATTTTTCACATCCATTTTCACTTGGGTGTTGACATCTATAACCAAAAAGTAGGCTATTCAATTCTATCCAGGGTAAGACACACAAAACGTCGTTACGCTTCGTCAGTATTGTCTCATTTTGCTGATAAAAGTAATTTCCCGATTGAACTCGAACAATGATGGGTTCCCACACACTATTAGTTGTTATTAGAGGAATTTCCTTTAGAGGATAAAACCGCTGATTTTCATAATGAGATCTGAAGGAACACGTAATGCCTTTATCAGTGCACGTCTTTTTCCATCCACTAGGACATATTCTATCTGCATCGTACTTCTCTATTACATCATAATAGATGTGATTAAAGTTGTCGTTGCTATCATTATAGCAATTTACACTTTGTTCTCGTTTCTTTTGTTTTACGAAGTAAGAATTGTTCACTAGTTCCAGTATGTTGCCTAGATCAAAAGCTACCTTTTTGCTTCCGCCTTTAAGACATATTACCAAATTGGAAGAAGTGGTTAACCACGTATCTTCGCAGAAACTGTTAGGTTTTGATTTGAATAAACGGAATGTTTTATCGGAATAATTTGTTTGTAGTTGAATACAAGTGTCATTTTTGATGGTTAGGAAGCATTTAATCATAAATGAATAGAAACAACCACTCTGTTTTAAAATAATTACCAAACACACGATCGATAAAATTCTGACATTCATGTTTTTTAAGTTCTAGTTCGTTTCATTATGGAAGGAAAGAAAAAAGAGAAAGACAAGAAGGAATTGCGTACTTGGCAAAACAAAAAAAACATCGTTAATAATCCAATACGACAAAATCAGCCCGAAATTGCTCACGGTACACTCGAATTTGACAATGACATGTTTTGGATATCGGTCATTTTTGACGGAAGTAATGACGAGATCAGTTATCAGGTTTTAGATTATGTTGAGTTTTTATTGTCGGTCTTCCAAGCTTTGGGATGGCCGAGGGTTCAGTTATTGCAACAACTTGAAGCACCGAGTGAAGGATCGTTAAAAAATAGAATGATTATTTCGCTTGGAAATGTTGTTTATGTTGGAATAGAAAACGCTTATCTTAGCCCAGATAATATAGAAATATTAACAAATTTATGGCTAATGAAAAACGCAGGATATATAGATATTGAGAGTGTAATTAAAAATGGAATAACCATGGAAGATTTGTTTGAAATTCAAAATGGGTTTTCCCCCACAAAAGGAATTAACGAGAATCCTAGAATTAGAAATGAAATTCAAGGACTGCCAATTGATTTGAGAGGTTTGTTTGATTTAATAATCTACAAATATCACAAATTTCCCAAGTTTGTCAACGTTGATAGTCAGATCCGTAATACGAGTGGCATTGACGAAGAAAACAAAGAAAACGAAGAGGGGATGGGAGGGAGTACATTTGATCGAAATGAATGGACAATCCACCAGTTTCTTTCGCTTCTTAGAATAAATGAAAGTGGCAATGAAGTAAACTTTTTTTCAAGAAAAAGGCGAAAACGAAAGTACTTTGAAGAGAAAGAAACAAAGTTGAGGATCCGTTCCCGCAACGTGCTAGAGGTGTTTTTTTCCCGCCCTTCCCGAACATTTGGTTTGTCAGTTTTATTTATTCTTTCCCCCCAATTTTGGAAAGAACGATCGATTCTTTTTGATCAATTTAGGAGAGAGCTCTGTTATTTTATTGACTCCCAAAGCTGTTCAAAACATTCTCTTGACCATATTCTAGATTTGAATGCAACTATATCTTATGAACAGATTATAGAGTTAGAACAGAGACTAGTCAAAGACGAGTCACTCAAGAGATGTGTTAGAAATTGTCTTTATACATGGACGGAACGAATGGTTGATTTTTCCGATGGCATTTTTTGGATTGCCAATGGAATGAATTTCTCAAAACAAGATTTTTTTAAAGGCATAGATTACAGAGGTGATTTAAGATCCAGAAATAATTTGCAAAAGTTACTGTCTGTTGAAGATTACAAAAAATTGAAATTTGAAGAATCTTTCCTTATCGGACAAAATCTAAGTATAGACCAAGGAAGTAATTGTGATATCACGAAATTTACATTTTACGAGATGTTGAGGGGTAATTGTCATTCTTTATCAGAATTACTTTCTAAGGTTGTAATTTATAAGAATCAAAGTCCTCTACTAAAATCAATATTTTTCCGTCTAACAAGACACAATCTACAATGGTACAATTATGGTTACTTTCTAATTCCTTTTTATCAAAGTTCTGAAGGTGAATGTGACTGGACAATGCAAACAGTTGGATTTTTTGCTCTATTATTTGAAACTTTATCTGCCACAAGAATTCCTACTGAATCTTTAGCCGCCTTTTCGCTTTTTGTTAGCTCTATAACTACAAAGAAACGAATTCACATGTTGCTTAGAGGATGTCATGGAGGGGGTAAAAGTTTTCTTTTTCGTGCCATGAAGATACTTTTTGATCGTTCAGCAAAAGAAAATCCAGAATTAGAAATTGCTGCAGACATCCGCAACTCCACATCTACAGCTATGACTAAACAATCGGAAGTCAATTTTGGGGATATATTTGGAATCAGATTCATTGACGAGTTTTCTACGTTTGATCTAAAAAAAGTTGAATTTATCAAATCGATTATGGAGGAAGGTACATTCATTAGCACTCTTACTGACAAACAGAAAGAAACATTTATTAAAACAATTAAGAATAGATCCTTTTTTATGTGTACTAATCATATGATCGATGAAGGAATTATGGATAGAGTTATGTACTTCTTTTTTGATAAAATTAAGGGAATTATAACAAGAGATAACGCTTTCGAGAGAATGGAAAGGGAAATAGAGGAGAGTGGTTTAGGACAATTTGTGGACATTCTTGTCGCGTTTAGTGCATTTTTTGATTTGTGTGAATTTGTTAAATTTCACGGCTATGAGACGTTTGGAGAAGATACCTGTGTAAAAATGGAAATTATTTCTAAGGCTTTGAGGGATTCAAAAGCTCCGTTTTCATTTCATATGAGACAACAGAGGGTAATTAAAACTATTGCATCTGTTATTGCTGTTATTCGTGGAACGTTTTACCTCATGAATGCAACAAGTAACAAACCACAACGTAAGGATATCCCATTCTCGGAATTTAGACACATCATTAAAGAAGAAAAATCTAAGAGTATATTTGTAGAAGAACTGGATAAATACAAAAACAAATTTAAAGTAGACGGATTTGACCTGCTTTTAGCAATAAGTATCGTGCCTAAAACCGAAACGGTTCGCGCATTTAACGGTGCCTGTTTACTTTTGAACAATGTTGATCCATTGTTTAAATGGAAGAGCACTAATTCAGAAGGAGATGAATCCGACTTTCCATATTATTTGATCGATGGTACAAGTTTCAAAGGTATTGCCGAAAGTAGTAGTGTGGGATTAGATGAAATCGAAATTCAAAATACAATTGAATATTTAAAAAATAAGGTGCGTTATAAAAACAGAATGGTACTTTTAATTAAAGAAGAAAAGAAGAATCAAACTAAATTTTATATTTTAAAAGAATTTGCGGCCGCGTTATATATTGAAAGTGAACTCGGTATGAAGGAAAAGATCAAGGATCTTTTGGATCAGAAATTTGAAGCTGGAGAAATCGAGGATCATTCGATCAAAGTTAAAAGTAACAGTCGAGAATTTAGGAGGTATGTTAAATTTTTAAACCTCTTAAAAGGTTTTGATGAGCGTTCTCTTGCGGAAGAAATTGAAGAAGGTGGAATTTATACAATTAGTTTAGATTTTGACGCTTTTGGTTTGAGAAAAGTAAGAAAGTGTATTCGAAATAAGCTGGGTCTCCATTATGAGATTTGTGATGGGGGAATTTTGATTTACCTGGAAGAAGACTATGCACTCTATGAACAATTACTTAATCTATTTACTTATTTGTGTAATTTTACAATGAAAACATGGCTATATTTTTGTGAAGAAGAATACGGCTGTAGTTATCACAAATTTATAGACGAAATGTGTTCTGTTGCCGCCGAGAACATGAGTGACGAGGAATTTCGAGATTTTGTAAATGAAGACGCGCAATTTAAAACATCAACATTTTTTAGATTTAATGAAGAAGCGCATTATTTATTGGCTCAAAAACCCATCTGTGAGATGAGAAATAAATCATTTTTTATGCGAAAGGCTGCAATTTTAGGTACGATTAAAACTTCTGCTATTACTTTTGATCAAACAGGAGCTATTGAAAAGTTCATTTCTCTTTGCATAGAAAGGGGTATTTTAGGCGATCAACAAAATATTGCCGTTTTTTTTAATCAAGCTAAACGAGGAACGTATAAAGAAAAACTGGGATTAGTTAAAATAAAAGAAACAAAACGGACATCAGACGGGTTTTATTTCCCACAATATTGTAATCCTATACTTCCAACGGAAAAATTAATTTATCTAGAGGAACTGGAAACGAAATCATCATGAACTTATCCCATAGGCGCAGGCGGAAGTACCGCAAGGGAGTAATAGTTCCAAATCCCAAGAGAGACTTCACTGCTTTCTCCCTTGGAAGAACATTTTTTACAAATTTATTTGGGTATTTAGAAATCACTCAAACACCCCCCAAGGTTAATCTTAATTCAACACGGTGGGTTTCTAGTAACTACAAAACGTCACTACAAGAAAAATCATTTCTTATTGGCATGCTAGATAAGAGTAGATTGAATGAAATGATTAACACAGGAGAAACCGCAATAAAAATACTTGAATCATTGCATCATCAATTGAAATGCATTGAGGAGAATTATCCAATATTTTATAAATCTGTAAATTACCATGGAACACAGTTTACAAAACTTTTAAAATTGCTCTTTAATACGATTCGAATAAATAACGATAAAGCTTCAGACGTTAACGTATCAAAAATCATTTATTCAAAAGTAGAAGATCCTCAGTTCAAACACAATATAAATACTTTAGACGAAAATGAAAATCAGAAAGAAAACAACGATGACGAATATGCGCCAATAGAATGCGGCGCTTTTGTAGATTGGAATACGACACATACACGAGTCTATCCTTTAGGTCCTGAGCTAGTCAAATTGATTAACATGAACATGTTGACATTTCTAATCGAATTTTATAATACGAAGCCAAAAAACAGAAATGAATTAATTATTTTAGTTAGAAGCATTTTTGAAAGGAAGCAACAAATAACAGAAAATGAGATTATTACAACAATCACCATTTTACAGAAAGTTTTGTTTAAAAAAAACATCAATCCAATTACCTTGCTGACTTATTCTCATCACAGCACTCGATTAACAGCCTTACGTAAACTTTTGGTCCCTCCGCTCATACCACTCTTCGATAATATTGATTCCGTGTCAAGTAGAATTAGCAATCTTATTTTGTTGTGTTCAAAGACGTTTAGTGTTCCTAACAATATACTATATTTAGTGGAATGTGAAACATAATCTATTGAGGTACTTTAGAAATAATACTAGAAATCGTTGTCATGGAGGTCACTTCAGCTAGCCCCCAGCCTCTATTCGAATGGCATCCTCTTCACTCTAACAAAGAACTTCGTCTGAAATTGGAAGTATACAAATATGGAAAATTTCCTTCTTATCTTACCAAAATTTTAAATAATGCCCGGGGAAGTAATTTGCAACAAGGAGAAGAACCTTTAACCTGGTATAAGCGAATTTTAGGAATGGACTATAAACAGGAGATTAGTAATTGCGAAGAGGTGGTGCGTGTGGGAGATGCAGATTCGAGTCTAATTATAACAGTTTCCAAATCGTTAAAAGACGAAAATAGGAACGTACATCATATTACTTCACAACTGGGAGCAATAGAGGAAGTTTTTAAAGAAGCTGTTTACTATTGCGAAGGAATTGGAAACAAACTTTTCTTGGAGGGATATTGTCTTCGAGCATCATGCGGTTATACCAATTTTTTAAATGAAATTTCAGAGGAACTAGAAAAAGGCAATTTTTTAACTGCCGTACAACACACTACGCACTGGAATTATAAACAGATTCAAACTCGTACTAGTGATATAACTATCAATTACTTTTCTATTTCGTATAATGAAAGTAACGATAGAGAAATGTTTAGACTATGCTTTAACAATTCTGTTAGTGAGGCGGAGATTTTAAAGTATCTTCGTATTTACTTACAGAAAATGAAAATGGCTAAACCTGTCACAAAATTATCCATTTATGATTCTCTGTTACAATTAGGTCGTGAAAAGTGGGAAGAAATGGAACATTTAGTCAAACACTATTTGAACGAACATCCTTTGATTCTTAATGTTATCGAAAAGACAAAGGAGGTTTTCACAGAAGCAGAAGGATGCTTTGAGAAATTTGAAGAAAAGTTTGTGCATTTATTAGGCAAAACTGTAAAATCAACCAGAAGAGGAATACTTAAGAAAATAGACAAACGAGAGAAAAGATAACTACACAAACATTTGATATTACGCTTTATTAATTATCAATACTGTTACTTAGCATTTCTTCACATTTCATTTCCTTCAATAAATTACAAAAGGATTAATAAACAACATTCCGTATGGCGATATTTTCGTAAAATCTTATATTTTCTAGTCTTATTTCTAACACCTTTCCATCGTATATTAATTGTACACAATCCATCGTGATCATAACGTCGTGTATTGAAATGACCCTTTTTAAGTTTGACCTTTGTAACATGTTTTGGTTTTCCCATACATTAGAAGGCAGATCGTTTTACAATCATTGCTATAAGAAAATTAAGTTGAGATACAAGAGGAAACTGAATCATTTAGAAACCTTTCGTTTTTTAATAAAATTATTTTTAAAGCCTCCGCTTGTAAAAATTAGTACCGAAACAGACACAGAAGTTGAACTAGGATATGTTTTAGAAGGAAACAAAGGTTTTGTGGCCCCTGATTTGATTGAAGGAACTACAATTTGCACTCTTCCTTTCAAATTACAATATAAATTAGAAGGTTTTCCATATAGAGAACTATACTTTTGTATTTTAGAACAGTTGACAAATCTTTTAGGAAACGATACCAGTGCGTGGTGTGTTTTATACTTAGAGGAGTTGGCGTGTAGAGAATTAGGAGAGAATACTGAGCAGCTAAGAAATTTGATAGCGGAAAGAGAAGAGGGTTATCATTGCGAAATCGTTATTTCCATATTTAATTCACCGATCAACGAAAATCTCCGTTTATGTGTTCATCTATTTGACAAGTTTCTGTTATGTGCCTACAAAGATGACTACTATGAAGTAATCGAAGCTTTGTGTTCGCATTTAGTATGCGATGAAAAACAAACTAAAGTAATTAATAAATTACGGGAATCCTGTGGATTTAAGGGAATGTTGAGAAAGCGAAATGATTGGGTTTTCAATCCTCGAAATGAAGTTGTTTATCGATACACGGACGATCCTTGTCATTTTCAGTTTTCTCTTGATTCTAAACATTATAAAGGTCAAAATGAAACAATTGACACCAGATTCATTTGGCTCAGTCTCGGATTTTGTTTGTTTCTTGCTAACGAATATGAAAGCGAGGACTTCCCTTGTCCCATCTCTTCTATATTTAAATGGAAATGGAAAAAAGAAGTTCAAGAACACTAGCGAGAAGGTCTTTAAAAGTAAATTACAAAGTAGATGCAACAGATTTTTGAATCGCTGTATAGTCGATTTTGATTTGATTGACGAATCTTCTTGCCACTTTTGTCAAAACGAAACAAAAGTCGAAACCTTTGATGGAAACATATTTCATACCATAATAGAAAAATTAGGTAAATTTCGGATAGGTTCCATAGCAGATTTACTACTCTGTTTCAGTCAGGTTCATACAAAATGTGAACATCGAACAGACGTTAGTGAAATACAAGACAAGGATGGATTAATTATATTTCATAACAACGGCATTAAATTTATTTGTAAACGTTTTTGTGACGATCTCATTACGGAATTAGAAAATGTTCAACATGTGTCGAATAGGCTTTGCGTGACTCCAAATATACTTATAAAATATCAATATCCTATAGTTACCTTAACATTGAAGGACATTTTTGTAGAAACAGAACTATCTAGAAAGCAAAAAGACGAAGAGAAGAAGAAAAATGACGACGCTTACGAATTGCTTCTAAACTACGTATTTAAACATCTACAGTAATATATGTAAATGCACCTTCAGCTTCTCTTAGGCTATATTCAAAACGTTTGCCCGTTTTTGTATTTGTGGATGATAAAGTATTAATTACAACAACTTGTTTAATCGTTAGTGTACGCTTGTTCACATCTCGAACCAAGAGAGGATGTAAAAATACGTGTAATTTAAATCGTTGCCTGAATAGTTTTACTTCCTCCTCATTATCGCTATTTTCAGCAAGAGGAATTGTTAATATCATTGTGTCAAACAATAACAGCTCTGATTTTGAATAGATATTCTTGATAAAATCCAAAAAATGTATCCGTGTCTCTTCCACATTTCCCTTCGCCATATCGATTTGTATTTCTTTGACATTATTATAAAATTGTTGCATAACTGTTGGTGCGATTTCTTTACATAAAGTATAGAACATTAATCTTCTTTCGTAGTCTTTGTAAATGGATTCGCTAAAAAAGAGGTCTTTGAGATTATTAGAAAATGTTAACTTATCAAAATCGTACACACTCAGTTGATCCTTGTGAGGAATGAAGAGTAACGAAATCATTTGCGGTGAATAATTTTGAATCATATTAATTATTAAATCGCGAGTCCTTGATGTTATATACATTTTGATCTTGTCTAAGTTAGGGTGAAGTTTGGTAAACGGCTTGAAAGAATAGAAAAATTCTTTATATTTTTTATCGTAATTTCCTTTTTCAGTCGTACAAATTCTGAAAAGATCGTAATCAACTTCGAACGTAACTTGACAAGGAGATAACTTTGGTAAATCCATTGATACACTTATATGACGTGCGTAGATCAAAATGGAGATAATATTACTCAACGTGAGTAAATATAATCCTATTCCTGATTCTAAATCGGTATTATATTTTTTCGATAATGTCGAATTAAGAAACCAAACATTGGTATACTCGCGCGAAGAAACAGTCAAAAAAGAGCTAATAGTGGAGGACTTTTCGTGGTTTTATAATATCGAGGGACGGTTTTATAAGGCAGATGGTAGGAGAGATTGGGAAAGTCGCTTATTTAAAACCAAATGGCCTGTTCAGTTGTCCAATCACCACTCTGTAGAGCAATATCTTTTAGCAGGGCACTTACCTCGAAAACTAGTAACTACTATCCCAGAAGGTCGAGTTAAGGTAAAAGATTTAATTTATTATAATTTTCCCTATGACATATTGCCTACAGCGTTAGGTACAAAGATCGACGACATTCAATGTTTTTTAAACTTTTATTGTAACCTCCATCTTGAAAATTACATACTCTTCAAACGAAACTCAAACACGGCAAATGGCGGGCATAATATTTTTCCAAAATCGGGATTTTATCAAACAGTTAAAGAATACGATTTCGTTTCTTTTTACCCAAACATCTTGCTTCTTTCTCCAATCACGTTTACTACGTTTTCGAGAGAAATGGTACGACACATCTGTTCTGACCTGATGGCCCTTAAAACTAAAGATAGAAAATACAAACGCGTTTACTGCAAATTTTGTGGTCAACTGAAACATTTTGATTTTGAAGCATTTCAAGACATGACTTCTATTGGCAGAAAAACACTAACAGAAACCGCAGATAGGATTAATAAGGAAACCGATTGTAAAGTTATAAGCGGAAGGACTGACAGTTTGATAATCGCAACTCAAGATGAACAAGAAGAAAAGAAGGTAAAACAAATTTTAGAAAAAACTGGCTTTCCTTATGAAATGAAAAAGGTTTTTAAAAATTACCTAACAGGAAAGAAGTTGACGCATTTTGTACATTCTGAAACTCCCCTAGAACAATGGATGGAGAAGTGCAATACTTTATTAGACATTATAGTTATGAAAATCATCACCACAAAAGAATTCGACTACGATCCACTAACTCATCTTGTGGATGCGCAAGGTCATTTTGCAAACTATTTATTTGCAAAAGTGCGAAAAAATATTCCGGAGGATCAAATTGCAATTGACCTTAACAAATCATTACACATTGAAAGTATACCCATGGATTTTGTGGTGTTCTCACCCGCCCTTAGGAGATACGTGGGTCTTTACACGACATATGTTTTTGGAATGGAAAGCCAAGTTTCTATTACAAAAGAAACAAACCTCTATAAAAGTTTACCAAATAAACCAGAACTGGCCAACTGCTTTGTACACGATTACTTTCTCTCCAAAGGACTTTGTGAAACAATTTACAAAAAAATGAGATGTTTAGATTTAAGAAATGAAGAAGATATCTCAAATCCCGAAATTCGCTACTTACTCTACACTTTAGATAAATATACAGAAGAGTCTCTAGATTCGTTTTACAAACTTGCGAAGAGTGCAGGGGAAGAATTAGGCATTTTTCGGGGTAAAAAGGAGGACATTCCTTCACATGCTAAAGTTATTCATGAAAGCATGCTGGAAAATCGAGAAATGTGGGCAATTGATATCACACAATTACCATCGATTTTTCATGACTGGGAATTATATTTAAAATATTGTCGGTTTTTTTCCTTACTGGCAGATATACAAGCTATTGAAACTAAAAAGCTCAATTACATGGATTTTATTTGACAGCATCTTTGGAGATATGAGGTAATAAAGCATATCCATTCTTTAATTTAGTTTTTGTTTTTATATGTTTTCTAAAGTTCAATTTTCTTAACTGATTTACTAAACGGCGTCGAAGTTGCAATAAATGAAATAGGCGATGAAAAATGTATTTTAAAATTAACATCCATAAGGGCTTAGTTACGAAAAGTGTCCAAAATATCAGTAATAATGGATAGGCCACATAAGCAGCTAACACTGCAAACCCTTGAAGATATATTTCATATTCGCTGACATCCCTAGGCATATGACATATTGCTTCGTCTAACCAACGTAATGGCAAATAGACAAATACTCGTGTCAAACGAATATATTTGAAAAAATTTAACCATTTGCAAATATTATTTTTAGCCATCAAGTTAAACATACACCTAAAAGCTAGAGTCAAACCGCTTTTTCCTTTAAAAACATTTCTCTCTATCAAATGTGCCATATCGTTAAATATAGTATGAGATGGAATCGGGTCAGTCAAATGCGCGCCAAAAACGTTTATTGCATCTATAAAGGCATCTACTACCGTCCTAGCAATGAAAAGTATTTCAACTATTGCTAAACCAATTCCACCTAGGATGTAAGCTGCAAGCGTTGCCCCAGCTGAACTTACATACAATATTGCAGCAAGAGCGACAAACGTTAAAAGGATCTGAATATCACACACTCGCAATAGAATCTCAAAAGGCACTTTTAGTAGCAAAAATAATCTGTGAAAAACTACAGAAGTCGCTTTAAAAAATCTCTTAATCATTTCAATTTATAGTGTAATCGATTGTCACAAAACGTAATGGATCCACCGGAGGAGGCAACTTCACTCTAGAAAAACTGAAACCTTCGGATGTAAATCTCATATACACAGGAAAGGTCCTATTTTGTGCTCCCGTAAAAATGATACTTTTCTTTCCAGTTTCAATTTCTGTGTAGATTCTAAATATCCCACCACTTTGTGTTCGAAGCTCGCCAGTACATTTTTCTTCAGAAGTAGAAATGGCATCAGCGCTACACTTTCTCGATAGATAGACTTTAACATATTTATCATTGACCGTACTACAAATTTTTTGTTGGCCTTTTTGAAAAATCATACAAGATCTACCGCATGATTTTAATTCGTATTCCTTTACTTTGCATGCGCTCGTCTGAAAACCAGTTAATGTTTGTGAGTTAAGTGTTACCAATATCATAAAGGTCATATTTATAAGAAGCAATAGGTAGATTAGAAAATGATTAAAAATGTAAGTGTCTCTTTCGGCTAAGGGCGGTCTATTTCTTTTCTGTAATGATTCTCCACGGGTATCTTCTTGTGATATTCTCGAATAAGTTTTTCCCAACGATACTGTAACATCGTCATGTTCGGAATAAACGTTTGGAGATTTACGTAAACTAGATCTAATTTCAGACATCTGGATATATTATCAAAACACCCGTCAATTATGTAGGTGTAATTCTCAACGAAGGTTAACGTCTTTCCCCCTAAATTCTTATATTTGAGTAGAACAAAATTTGTTATCAAACAAACTAGAAATGTAGCAAACACAATCTTCTCATGAGTTCCCATTTCTCAGTTACAAAGCAAGTATTCTTTATTTTGAAATCGTTTATCACATACTATAGGAATGTTGTTCTTATCAACATATTGAAACAATCTTCTCTTATAACAAGTACCACTTAAATCTATAAAACAAGTCTCGTTAATACTTAAAAGTGGAACACGTTCAAAATCATTTTCCCACCACTCAAAAAATGTATTTTCCTTACTATTCAAGCACGTCTTTTTCACCACAATAGTATTTTTCTCTTGAAGGATATAGCTTTTCCAGGAATTAAGATAATACGTTTTACCTTCTGTCCGTTCATATTGCAGAGGTCCAGTCTTGTCATAAAATGCAAAATAACATATTTCATTTGATTTTTGAAAATAGTATATCTTTGTAATAGTATTTTGACTTCGTTGTAAATCATCAAATGCAAAAACAAAATAGAGTTTTTCCTTGTCTTTATGTTGATTATTACTATTAAAAAGCATGCTAACTAATCTCCCATCTTCGAGTTCCTTCTTGATTTCAAGAGGAAATTCTTCATTTTTCCAGTCCCAAATCACACTCTTCTCGCCATTATTTAAAATTTCCAATGGAGGAATCTCCTTCTGAACTTCTAGAAATACGTAGACAAACAAGCCAGCTGATGCTGCAATTAATGAAATCAATGTCAAAACTAATTTGCTCAAAAAATGATCGTTTTTCTTTTTACTATGTTTCATTTCTGAGCTTGTAATAATTTCCTAATAAAATCCACTTCTTCATTAGTGTATTTAATTCCGCCTATAATATTTTCTTGATTAGCGAAAAAGTGGGCGTGGATCGGATTCTCTTGGACAGGCAAAAAAACTTTTTTTTCATTTAAAACTAATTTCTTATAAATATTATACATTTTTGAAATGAAAGGGCCATCACTTTCTTTTATTGGAACTCCAAGAATGAGTCCATCGGCTTTAAATTTATTTAAGTTTAAGGCTTGTATTTTCTTCTCTTTCGACCCAATTTCTCTAGAACGAGTAATAGCAACGTATGTACCTCCTTCAAAGACAGATCCCTGACTAAGAGTTAGACACTGCTTGGTAATAGCAAAATCGCCCGTCTGACCCTGGGCAAAATGAACTGTCATTGCATCACTTTGATCAAGAGGCATCCACTGTACACTAAATATCCACCGTTTCATATGAACTTCATCGTCTATGTATTTAATCACTTTTTCTCCCCCTTCTTCACTTTCAACGACAACATCGTCTTGTTCAAATTTAATTATTCTACTCAATTCTCCATTTGTAACATTCTTTCCGTTCTTTTTAATGATTACATTCATTCCAATTTTTAACTTACAAGTAACCTTTTTTAGGATTTGATTGAAGAAATTCTTTTCTCGTTCATTCAACCCTCGGATGGATTTACCGGTTTCTATTACGGAACCTTTTTGAATTCTGGACCATGTTACAGCAAAAACTTTCTCTGGATTTCCCTTTAGATATTCATTAACAAAGGTCTCCATATATTCTTTTCTTTGCTGATGTTTGCAAAATAGTCTTGTATTTCCCGGTACACATTTAGGGTCAAGTGTAATATCTTTATCCAGGTAACATCTCCAATTTAATTGTTTAATGAGGAAGTTAGACAGTTGCTCCTTATTTCGCATTTCCATCACTATTCTAGATAAAATTGGATCATTTTTACATCGTATCAAGCGATGCATTTCATAGTTGAAACATGCCTTGTTTAGAAACTTTGAGGCGTAAGAACTTAATCCCTCCACGGGAACCAACTGACACGGATCACCCAATAATATAACTTTTAATCCACCATAGAATTGCCGATCGTCATGCCAATATCGAGCCGCGTAATCTAGTTTTCTATGCTCTAGACCACTCATAAGGGAATTTTCGTCAATAATCACGACTTTTGCTCTAGCAATTTCTGGAACAAATGATATGTCAATCTTTCTTTTCCACTTTTCCCTAGTATTATACCATATTTTTTTGTATAGTTCTTTAAATGTATCAAAATCTTTTGGTCCATTCATAAATTTCGGTCCAATACCAAACATAGAACAGCACGTCAAACATTGAACACAAAACTCTTCTGCCGCTCTTCCGTGACATTTAAATTGATAGGTGTCGTGGTCATCTCTTCGCCTTGCGTTAATACTGTTTTCTACGTTACTCGCTATTTTCTTAAAAGGCGCACAAATTCGTGGCATAATTCCAGAATCAAGATAAAAAGCTTTGATCAGTTCGTATATCATATACGTTTTTCCGCATCCCGGAGGGCCCACCACAGAGATGACATCTGTATACTTTGTCACTTCAAATATAACTTTACTATGACGCTCAAATTCAATTTCACAATAACTATCTATGTCACATTCTTCAAAAATCTTGTCATTTTGCTCAAGTATTTGAAAAAATGAAGTCATCCCCGGTAATGTGTATTCGTCTTCGTAAAGATCACGAGTTTTCACTATTCGTTCAGCAATTTGCGTACTTCCTCTTGAAAAATTCCCGATATCCTCATCTTCTCCTTCTCTATGTCTTCCTCGTCGTATTCCTGATTTAGTGTTGATATCAATTCCAGTAGGTTCGAGGTGAATAGATTCAGTGCTCCTTGAAAGGTTAGGGCATATTTGGCCTTCACCGCTCCAACAACTGTTCTCGCCATATTCGTACCAGTTATCTGAACAAAGTGATAAAGTAAGTTCATGAAACTCTCGAGAAGATTTGGGTGAGAAACCACGTAAAATAAAATAGTCTTCGCCGTTATTATTTTCGAATTCTCTGCACTCACTAGATTTAGACAGTTCCATACTGTTCCCTTCCATACCGCGTTTCCTTTTTGTTCTTGATTGAGAAAAGTATGAAATATTTCATCAAATTGTTCTTGTTTCGAAAATTCGCGAAAGTAATGCCAAAGTAAAACATTATATGGATCATATGATTCCAGTAAATGCTTGAATTTATCATTTGATTTGTTTTGAGTTAATTTTTCACTCCGAAGACGATCAATCTCATTTCGCAAAACTTGTTGCCTATCTTGGAAAATTTGAACTTCCCTTTTTAAATTAACATTATCTGTTTTTAGTGTCTCGTTATCTTTATCTATTTTATTAAGTTCTTTCAAACGATCTTCCAATTCTTTCACGCTCTTTTCGCACGTCTCTACCTCATCGTTCGTGACGCGTAATTCTACAAGTTTTCGTTGATGTTCTTCTTTTAGCGTCAACAACGCCTCATTTTTAGACATTAATCTATCTGATAATAAACTAACCTCATCTTCTATCTTTTGTATCTTATTCTTAGATTCGTACTCAGTTTTTTCAGCATTTTCCGTTAAAGAGGATATATTTCGCTTGAGACGAATAGATTTATCTTTCTCTTTTTCCAATTGAGAAGTTAATGATTCAATTTCGTGTCTAAACTCGTCTCCTTTTGTTTGCATAGAATAGATAAACTTATTTAACGTCTCAATTTTATCTCGTAAAACTAAATTTTCGGTACTCAATTTCTTTAATTCCGCCATGGCAGAATTTGGGGAATCCGATGAAGAGGAAGATATGATTGTAAGAGAAGACCCTTTTTACTCGCAAATAAGTTCAAACTTTGACGAAAATCACGATCTTACTTCACCACAAATTGTCAACGAACTTGGACTTGTAACGAGAAGTATTTTATCTTGCATGAATTTTCTTTGTTTTAAAGAATATACCTTTGTAGATTATAACCTAAATGAATATAGTCTAGAAATGAATCGTCTGGCAGAAGGTAAATTAAAACAAATCCGAAACGTAATGCGAAATTTGAATTCTTGGAAAACAAAAGTAATAGAAACTGAAGAAGCATACTTCAAAAAGCTTCAAGAATTGGGAAATTGGCTCATTGAAGAACGAGATCGGTTAAAAAGAAATCAGAACTCTAGACCGGAAGAAAATGAACGATTAAAAAATGCATTTGCAATAAGAGACCAAAAATTTGCACACTACGCTTATTATGTGTTGCCTTTGAAAGAAGTAGTGGAGAGTTACGAAAACAAAATCGACAAGAAACGTTTAGAAATACCTTTTACTACAACTGTTTACAATGAACAAGACATTTTACAAGAAGAACAATGTTTTAATCAAAAAGTTAACGAAATTAAAGTTTCTTTTAATGAAACAAAAAAACGGTTTAGTGAAAACGAAGATAGCGAGGAACGGTACAAACAGTTTTTTGAAACTGGGACTTTACAAACTTTTGAACGAAATCTAGGCCAATATTTATAAGTCAAATGTAAAAGTGTCGCTTAACAATTTTCTTTGCTCCTGAAATTCCAAAATGGAAGCAATTATTTAGTAAAATGTGCAGAAATGACCTATCTAGGTTTCTTTCTTTTAATCCAATTACGAAGGCTTCAAAATCATAGTTGACGTTTTTCTGGTTTCGAACGAGACGAAAATTATCCGCCATAGTATCTATTGGTAAAAGAACTCTAACATATCTTTTCATGTATTTATGATGTTTCAAGACTGAAAGTCCCTTAATTTTCAAGAGCCTTTCATAGTGTGTAAACGTAATTCGTAGTTTTTCCTGAGATGAAATCATTCGTCCAAACCTCATACTTCCAAAAGTACAATAAAGATTTAAATAGGGATCAACGTCTAAATTTTCAAGTAATTGGCCTATAACGTTTGCAAATTTACACTTATTTAGGGCGAAAAGTCTCTGCGCATTTATAGACGGATTATGAAAACTTAACCTGCCGTTCGTGTCTTCGTCGTAAAAGTTTGATGCGGGAAATTTCTTGTTGATAAACACTCCTTCTTTATTCCCTACTTTAAGCTCAGCATCAGCATTACTCATAATCCCATGAATGTATATTGTATGATTTCTGTTAGTAATGATATTAAAAATAGTGCAAAATCTACCCCGATTAAATAAATTAGTTTCACGAATTTTACTAGTGGATGTCAGAGCAATGTCAAAATAATTACGACACGATGTCGTACTTTCTGCTTGTAAATGCCCATGAAAAGGGAAATAGAGAGTGGAATATTTCATTAATTTAGGATCTTTAACTTCTATGATATTCTTAATGAATTTTTTGGCTTTTTTACTAGAACTATATCTGCTAAATTGTCTTTCATCAAAGCTGTCGTTTTCGTAGATCAATTTAGATGTTGCAGTTGTGTTCACACAAGCCATATACGTTATTAATATTCCAACTTTATGGGGAATAAAAATCAATTGATGTTGGTCCAAGCATTTTGAAAACTGATTAGGAACGTAATCCCGTCCGTAAAATCGAACTTTCCCGCATTTAGTGTTTCTTTTGTTTCTTCGCACGAATGATGCTTCCCTCTGCCTTCTCCATTTGGTCATGCTGTCTCTTCACATTCACTTGTCGACTATCAAGTGGAGAATAAAATGGATCCAATCGACTATTAACCCAATACAACTTTCGTTTATTGAATTCATCTGTAAGTATTTCCGAAGTTTCACCGCTAATGTAGGGAATAGGATCATTTTTAATACCGAATTCTCCAATGTTCATTTTTTCCAAGACATGGACAATTAAATCGTAGATAGCATACACTTTGCTATTCTCTAACATTATGTTATAATTGATCTCGGGAAGTCGAGATTTTTCTTTTTTATTCCCACTTATTGTGCTTGAATTCCCAACGGTAGATGCAATGTCGTGTCCATAAATGATGGTCTTAACTAAAAGATTATACGATTTCAAGAACAAAACAAAATTTCCGTGATTGAGAGGAATAGACAGTCTATTAGAGAGGACTTTCGTTCCTGGAGGAGAAACAAATACCTGCATCTCCTCTTCGAGTGAAAACAATTTACCATAACGTTCTAATATTTCTCCTTTTCCTTTAAATGCTTCAAGATATTCTTGATGTAACTTCATTTTTCGTGTTTGTTCATTTCTATATTCATTTAACAGCTTCTCTTTTGTTTGTAACTTTAGCTTTCTGATATCTTGGTCCTTCTTTTGGCTATTTTTAAGACTGTTCATAAGTTGACGCGTAAGCACAGCGTTTTCAATTTTTGACTTTGCAGTCATGATTCCCATTTGCGCAGCCAAAATCTGTTTCTCTCTTGTGTTTTCAACATCAAGAAATGATTGACTGCTTTGAGCAAACATCTTATTCAATTGTTTATCTTCGTCTATTTCTTTTTTTCTTGCATGAAGTTTCTCGATTTCGTCTTCTTCGTCTTGGGATTCTACTAAAATTTTCGGCAATGAAGCACCATTCCAACACCTCATCATCGATGATTCGATTATTTGCTTCTGTTTCCAGTCTTTCAGTAGGATAGTAAAATCGCTACGTGGCTGTAGATTTTTGGGTTCATTCAAAATTACAATAAAAGCTGGATCCCCATTTTCATCATAACAATCATATCTGTCTTTTTGTAAGTCGTAAAATATAAAGGGATTCTTTACAAATTGAGGGCATCTCTCGCGTCCCTGTAAAACATATACTGCAAACCCGAATTTCAAAAAACTTAAAACCACATTTTGCACAAAATTATTTAAATCATATTTCTGAATCATATTACAAAACCGATCGTATAACAGCCTAAGTTTCCTAACACCGTCCTCATCTTCAATTTCATCTTTAAATTTCCATAACAAAAAATTAACTACTAGATCCTCAACGATAAATCTTTTCGTAAACAACCAGCTAGTGCTATGTAAAACTGGACAAAAATTATAAGCTTTTTCAATTAATTCAGTAGCATAAGAAGGAGCGATCATAAACAACTTTCCATCTGATTGTATCTTTTTGAGAATCGATTTGACCTTTTTAACCTTTTTCATTTTAAGGAATCTGATAGCATCTTGATAATCTAATAATTGAGGCGCAGAGATTGTCGAAGATGGTGAAGCCGAATTCCACGCATCTCCTTGTGCCCATTCTCCTTTGGACATTGTTGAGTGTTAGCGTAGCGTTACGGTGTTATAATAGTCGTTGCTCTGGTAACTTTAATGAATTGAACAATTTTCTAGTTCGAAACAAGGAAAAAACCTTTACCGTAACATCCTGTGAAGAAATGGTTTTAAACGAAACGATTAGGATAGACGGGGCTAGCGTTCTAAACAGAATTCATTTGGAAACAAAATGTAAGGAACTAAAGATTAATCTGTTAAACAAATCTGCGGATTCTCTATTTCCTTGTAGTCTCTTGGAATTGAGAAACGTTCGTATATTCTTAATGAAAGGAAATTTTGTACTAAATAATTCTCAGTGCATTTCACAACTTGTCCTTAATAAAGAGATTGAAGACGCCGACACCGCAATTGCATTAATCAACGTGCGTTACACAACCTTAAAATCGCTTACTATTAACAAAATTTTTGAAATACAAACACGCGGTTCTCAGTCTTTGCTCCATTCTTTAACTGCAGAAATTAATAATAATTCTGTAATAATTCTACAGAGCGTAACTCCAGACACAGATTTCTACTCCATTACAACAAATGGCAAGAAGATATTGAGAAAGAAGACGGCCGCATATTTTTTGTTGATAAAACAGTTCAATCAATCAAAAGAACAGGAACCAAAAAAACAAAAATATTCGTTTGGTAGTTTCATCTTTTTCGTTTCATTTTTTTTGATACCAGTTGCAATATTTGTATTGTTGGTAGTATTCATGATTATATGTAGCGGTAAAGATAACAAAAATTCAGAGAACGAAGCATGCAAAGAACTTTTAGACAAAAGCGACAACAACAACAAGAAGAACAACACGAATTTGACAACGACATTTTAAACTGTTTAGCTCATCTTTCTCGTTTTAATCAAAAATATCAGCTATATAAAGTTTTCCTTAAAGAAAAGTACAATCGAGACGTAAACGCTTCCGATGATGAATTTTTATGTCAATACTTGTGCGCACCTTCATTAGAAAATCTTGAAAAAATGTTTTACATTATTTCAAAACAATATGATCAAGATAATTCAGAAATGTGTTTGAAAATAATGTTGTATATTAAGTATTTGATGATGGAGTACCATCGTATTGAAACCAATAGCCCTCCCTTCTTCTTTCCTCGATGCGAGGAAATTAACGACCTTTTCATATCCTTATTCGTTTATGGAACTGTTTTGACACAGGATGAATTTGAAAAAACTGCAACATCTCTCATGCATCTTTTAGCATTAGCTCTTGCCTCGATCGTAGTTCCAAACTCATGCCGAAGGGTGGGTTTTGTTTGCCTATTTTGTAAATTTGAACATGCCCTTTCCTCAAATGAAATGCAGAAAATAGAGTCACTTGTTTGTAATCATTATTTTTCCATTTACAAGGAACAAATATCTAAAGAAAAAGAAATGGACAAATGCATTCGAGATCTTGATGCCGAAACAAATGACGTACTCATGGACAATCCAAAACGCCGTATGTTATTACTCGAAGAAAACATGTACGAAATATTACGAGACGAAGCAACCATGTCTTTGACGAAACAATTAGAACTATTTAACATGAAAGTCGAATTTAAGAAAAACAGAGAAGAACTAATTTCTGTTCAAGAAGAACTTTTACAGAATTTAGAAGAACAACAAGAAAGTAATTGTGCCTTACGATTAAATGACGTGTGCATTTCTAAACTCTCTAAACTATTATTTTACCATCATAACAATAATATTACTTATGAAAAGATCGTACAAGGAAATCACAAAATAGAAAAATACAATCCTAGTGAATTGTACAGACTGGAAACAGAATTAAATAATGTGAGATTAACCGAAAAAGACAATATTGATCACATGACCGAAGTATATCGTTTACTGATTGACCCTATGAATGAAAAAGAGGTTTTTAATCCCAGGCTCCTACAATACCTAATGCGAAAATGTGGAACAGAAAGTGTAAATTTTTTATACTTCAGAAGAAGACACTTTGAAAAAATGAGCGAAGCAGAAATATTAGATTGTGTATTTAATATGACATCTCCAATGTCCGAATTTCAAGTACATGAACAAAAGGAGAACAATATTTACACTCAAGAGCATAAACTAATTGTTGCAATTCGTTTTTGGTTACTGTTTTGTAAATTTCTGTCAGACAATGATTTTGATGCACACTCGATTCCATCATTTATTAGAAGTGATGATCCGGAAGTTTTAACTTCAAAAACAAATAGAATAATATTAATTTATCGTGTCATGTTATTCGGACTAATTTATATGAATACAAATGGAGTAGAAGAAACCGTGTATGTCACAATTGAAAATATTTGTTCTCTGGCACTTCATTTCTTAAAATCTATCAATAATCCCTTCTGTAATTCTTACTTGAAGCAAATTATTATTAAATTATTTCAAAAATGACAACTTTACATTCTATTTTCGGAATTCAAAAGAAATCTTTAAAAAAATACGAAAAGGCGAAGCCTTCACTGAAACGATTTGCACGTGACAAGGGACCCTATCTACCACTTCAAATATCCATCAAAGAAACTGTTTCTCCTTTTGATATAGAGGAAGGTTCTTTTCTAAAAATGAATAGGTTCTTTCATTCATTTGAAAACCCAGTAATTGAAAAAGCATTGGAAATTTTCAACTGTCTCGTTTATGCATACGAATATCAAAATCGAACGCCGGAATTGTTTCAGTGGTCATATAATTGTGATCGCGCAATCCGATCTCTAGGGAGAATGTTTCCAAAGCAAATAGACTTTTTTTCCGGACCGTTGATGTATCTGTTTGGTCATAAAAATGAAAGCTTCAAACATTTAAAATCCAACGAAAATCCTCGCCTTCATCAACAAAGTACTGCAGCATTACATAAAAAAATGACTCCTGTTAGTTTAATCTGCGCTCCCAGAAGAATAGGAAAAACCGATGCCAACCAAAAGAGTAATGCCATAGATCTTGTCTGCGAAACGGGAAGAGAGTACAAATCATTACTCATAGCACAAAATTTTGAAATAATTAAAACGCACATTGTTCCAATCGGAGAACTAGTTGAAGAGTTGATTAGAGCTTGTAAAGTTGACGGTGAAACTAAGCTACAAACAGTTAAGAAAGAAGAGATTATCGTTCAAAGACCGTACTATAATGAGAAGGGGGAGAAGAGATTCTGTTTAGCCAAATTAACGGCCATTCCTAGTGGCGTAAATGTAAGTAGCTTAAAATAGTTTTCGTTGTTTTATTCCATTCTGGCAGTGGCCTTTTTGTTTGTAGAAATATTTCCCTTTGTATCACATTTTTCTCAGGATATTCAAAGACGTTCTTCATATAGTCTTTATTCTTTTTTAATACTTCGGAAAATAAATTACTATTCGTACTTAAGTCTACGAAAAGTAATTTTCCATAATATAATGGTTTTTCCGAAATCCACGGTTCGAAAGCAAATTTTGTTTCCAGTAATTTTTCATCTGAGGGAGGATATATTTCTCTTGATAATGTATCTTTTAGATACTTCGATATCTGAATCCAATCACTGATATTTTCAGAGGAACGACCAAATCTATCTTCTAAAAATGTTTGAAAATCGGTAGGTATAACGAAGAACTTTAAATCCATTTCTGCTTCATGAATTGTAACACAATCTTCGAGAAACGTTTCGGAAGAAACAGAAGATCGTCTTTTGTGCGCGTTTTGAAATAAACCTAACCATTTAAATAAAATATCATTCATCATAAACAACTTCTTAAAAAATAACAGTTTGTGGTAACATTTCGTAAAGAAAGCTTTTTGTGTTCTCTCGTACGACAACCTATACAATAAAACCTTTTCTATTCTATTAACATCCTCGTAAAAGAAATCAACACAAGGTTGTTGCCTTGTTTCTTGTTCGTTTCCTTGGAGAAACAAAAACACGAAAAAACGCATCAATAGTTCCACCAATGGATCGTTTGTCGTATAATCCATAAGATCTGAATCTATCCAATGTGACGTATTCATAGCGAAAGGGAAAGTTAAATCGTTTTCTTCAAACACCGTAAGCAATATTTTGTAATTTAAAATGTCACAAATATTTGTATACGTTCCCAAATAAACCTTAGAATTCAATTTTATGTTACTAAACATCTTCTTTGTTAGCCTTCTCGGTAGGGCATATCGTACAATTGTCTTGCAAACAGGTTTCAGAGGATAATATAACGATGTAGTGGCATTTATACTCAGGATCGAGTTTGTAGATGAGAACATTCCGCCAGAACAGATTTACGCAATGCCGTTTTTACGTTAACCCGAAATGAAAGCTGATTAGCGTGATTTTCTTTTTCATACATTTCATTATTATTCTCTAAATATATTCCATTCACACCTTTCAAAAATTCCAATAGTCGAACTGAAATAAATTTTTTACCCTTAGGAATCCTATCATAAAGTGTCATGTCCCTGTAAACGGGTTCTGTTGCCGCACGGGGAATACAAGAAACAAACGTGTTAATCGCAACACGTGTCGGTTCGTGTACTGTGTAAAAATCATATCTATGTAAACGCATAACAATAAAAACCTTTCTCAAATATATAAATTTTTTCTGTTTGTGAGAGAATGAAACACAATAATGTTTGTCTTCGTTAAAAAAATAAAAGGCACTAAATCGAATCAAAGTATGTCTTCTCTTCCTTTCTCCCATTTCATTTTCATTTAGTAAGAAAATATCTCCTGCATCGAGTGACGTTTCCGCTTCATTACCACAGTTCTCGCCGAGATTCAAACATTTAAAAACCCGTTTTTTTATAATACAGACATTCACATTAAGAACATCGCTTTTGACAAAAACCCCAATTCCATAAATCCAATCCGGGTGTATAGCTTCGTTGTTCGAATGGATTTCGTACGAAAGTCTTAGCATTGTTCTGTCTAGAGAACGAGCAATGTAATTTGTTTTCAACCAAAGAGGTTCAATGACGAATCCTTCTGGATAACCATTTGTCCATGGCATAAAGAATATTCCAGAATGGAAATCAGTTAAAATGAGATTGAAGGCAAAATATCTAAGTTCTTTGGGTAACGTCTTCAATGAAAATGCTCTGACAAGTTGCTCATAATATTGTAAGCGAGGAGAACGATAAAAGTGGGGTAGATAGTGATACAGTGGCCGCTGACTTTCTGCTAAAACTTTTGATCTTAAGTTAGGATCAAAATTGTTATTCTCAAATGTTTCAAAATTAGAATTATCGATGTCACAAACAACATCAAAGTTCGATAAAGAAACGGTCTCTAAATGATGAGGATGTAACGTTTCTTTAAAACACAACGTATTACTGCTTAAAAATTCAATCGAAAGTAAATTGCGAAAGTAACAAAATGCTTCTGGATGATATTTATCCGAAAAGTGTCGCTCATAAGCCTGAATTTGCGAACTCAAATGACCACAATTCACAAATTGATACCTTTGAAAGCACTTTCCTTTAAGAAATGCCGTCTTGATTAAGCATATATCGATACTTATTTTTCCAATATAATCTCCAACCATATCGCTAATTTCTTCACAAAGATAAAATGGGAAGCAAAACACCATCCGTTCGTGATCAAGAATGTCTTTCAAATCCTTCTCTGTTAGCACAAAACAGATGTTTTTAAAATGTCCCGCCTTTGTGTTGCTCTCCTCTAACATAAACATTCGATCAAAATAGAACACATTATCAACCCAGAATTCTATTCTGGCGAAAAGAAGTTTCGTAAATTTAAAGTTATCAAACAAGAGAGTAATTTCCATTATTTATTTATTTATTATGTTGTTACATCTTCTTTCTCTATCATAAATCTGTTAAATAAAGTTGCTACATTATGTTCTACACGATTACTAAATTCTACTTGTTTTGTTGTCACCTTCTTTTCATTGAGAAGTTCTTCGAGCGTGAAACTGGAAAAACCTATAGATCTCTGTATGCCCCCGCACAAATCCAAGTTAGTCTTTTTCATTTCACCAACGTCTCCAAAAGGAGTGTGGCCAATCAAGCCACAGGATCTAGTAGCAGCCGCTGGTAAATAATCCATCATAAAAGCATAAAAAGCTGCATTTTCTCCATTTTTATTTTTTTGCATAGATTTCTTAAAACTGAATGCAGAAACTGCCAATTCGTCCTCCATGTTATGAGTTAAAAGTCTATAGAGTTCAGGATGACAAGCAGCCAAACTATTCACATACTGATAAGCAGAAAACTCTTTACCAGCTAATAACTTACAGGAAACATAATTTCTCAAGAGACATTCTTGCCAAGCGTTACATCGTCTTCCATTGCAATAGAAGCTGTCTTTCCCATCCCATTTCACTGTTTGTAAATCTATATTTTGTTCTACATGAGCTGTGTTGATTTGGCACATTCGACTGTATCTATTTTTCAAAACCAGAGCCACTTCCTTAGCCCATAGGAAGGTAGCTAATACCGATCCACAACTGGGACAGGTAAAATCCTTCCCCTTGGGTTCAATGGTTTCTTCAACTATATATCGTACAAGATTATTGTAAAGACAGCTAGTGTGACTACATTCAATACCAAAAAATACTCTGGATTTACTTTCATCTTCAATTGCTCTCAATACTATATCCTTAGCGATCATATGAAAATCGCTATCTTTTTGCTTTTCGGACAACTCTCTAAAGGTTGGTTGAATCTTCTCTCTATTTGTAAATTCATTTTTAAAGTTTCTCTCTATTCCTATCAACACATCTTCCATGTTATCCTTAAATGATCTATTTTCCATTTCTCTTAGTTTATCTTGTAGCATTTTTACCGAATTAACATGTGCCAGAACATTGCTCAAGCAGCACATCAATACAACACCAGACGTCTGATTACCAATTTCGCCCTTACAAAATACGCAAATTTCCTTTTGCCACGTCCTATTACTATGATTAATACACTTTAAGGTCTCCATATCACCTACTTGAAGAGGACAATCAATTAATCTCGGTAATTCAGAATAGCTCACTTCTTCACACTCTAGATGTTTCTGTAACGCTTTCAGTTTTTCAATAGTCGGCAATTTGTCATTCCGTTCCATCAATTCCTGTTCCTGTAGAACAATATCTTCATTGTCTTGGTCTTCATTTTTCAGTAAATGTTTAACAATTGAATATTGTGGAACTTTAGAAGCTTTTGTTTCATCCACGCACACGTTCTGTGTAGTAAAATATTTTTTCTCATCATTTTGAAAATTATCCGGATGTTGGTGAAACGATTCAGGATATCCTTCATAAAGAACTTTACACGTACTAAATTGTTCAAAAAATATTCCAACCAAGGTACAATCTTTTTCTTCGTAAAGAAATTGTGTACTCATGCTTTGTAATTCTTCTAAAATGGTTTTTTCGTTGTTCAACGCACTCTCTTTCACATACATTACCGAACGAATCCCCGGACCAAAAACCAAAATATTATTACATAATAGAGACGGCCGTGAATAGAGAATCTCGCAGGCAAAATTATAAAGTTTCAATGCAGTTATGCTGGTAGAATAATAAGGATTGACGATGTTATCTTCGTCTAATTCGGCGTTCTCTCTCAAAACATGAGGCAAATGATCATTTAAATGCGTTATCAAAGCTAACACTCCTGCTTTACTTATCTCATAAATCATTTGAAGAGCAAAAACAATTGCTCTGGCAATCACAAACTCCCTCTGCATTATATTTGTCAAATCTTCTAGCGATATCACTCGTTCTGAAACATTAGATTCTACAAACGACCTTACGAATGCAAAAAATGTTCCTGTCACTTGTGCTAATTCCGCCGAACTGTATCGGATAGTCTCTTTGTTTGCCAAGTCTAAATGAGACATTTTGTTAGCATTTTTGTGATCCATTAATGAGGCAATCATAGATATAGACATGACCGGAACATTACCTTTCCATTTATCCTTCTCAAAAAGATACTTCCAATATTCAAAACTGATATCTATTAACTCGTTTATTCTTTGCCATCGAAATTTAAAAAATGATCTTTCTCCTTTTCCTTGTAAATCATAAATGTATAAACTAGATTTTGTGACCTTTTTAATCTGATTTAACGGGCCCAATTCAGTTGAAATTGAATTAGGTTGTACTCGATCGATAGAACTTGTTGTGGAAGTCCGCGGCGGAGTAGAATGAATAATTGACGAAGAGCTCGAGGGTTTAGTTAACTTTTTCCTAGATCGCACATTTTCTGTAACATCTCTAATAAGACTTTCTGTGTTTGGAGTTAATATATTCTTAAGTTGTTCGTCACCTAGTCCTTTCAGAAATTCACTTATCGATTTTTCAATACTAGAGTCTTTGTACTGGTCACCTAACACTAAAGAATCTGTTTTTACAATTTTGGTTGGTTGAGGGCCAATATGTTGAGCTTCTTGTAGTTTTCGTTTTTTGGCTTTTTTGTCAATTCCTTTCTGAGCAGTATCGTCTGTTTTCGTTACCTCCTTCTCTCTATCCTGAGTATTGTCTTTTGCAAAATCTCCAAACTGTAACCCTTCAAAAGGAGCATGCTGAACTTTTACTTTACCTTGTTTGAAGAGTTTCTTTTCTTCTAAACTTTTGGAAGTTTGTAGTTGTTGCATCTCTATCAAACTTCGGCAATGTTGAATATCAGAAAGTTTATCAATAGCCCCACTTATCCCGTTCCCCTTTCGTCCACCAAACGAACCATACTCGTCATACAGAGATCTTTCTACACCAACCATGTGAGGATAAACTTCGTCAATCAAATTTTGCCTTTGAATGGCTGCTTGTTCTAAAGAACGTCCAAAGTCAGTCGTTACCATTTGATATCTTAATAGGCTCTGCATTTGTCTAACATATCTTGAAAGAGCATAAATGGTAAAGAGTTTTGAATTTTCTAGGGAAAGAATGTATGACACAGCCAATGTTTCATTGCGAAACAACTCTCTAATAAATTTTGACAGACGCCGTTCTTCTTTATTGAGAAACTCTCCAATTTCTGTTTCATCAATTTTACGGAAATCTAAAATGGCACCTTTCAAGGTAGTCTCAATAATATCGCGTACCAATTTTCTCGTATTTGAAGAAACCTTTTCATTATGTTGAAATATAGTGAAAAATGTTGCCATTAAACTTCCTAGATGAGGATTCGTATTTAACTCCTCCAACACAGAGATATTAAAATTATTGGATTCGTCCATCAAGCCCACAAATTTTGACAGTTGGTATTCATCAACAAAACCCACTAGTTTTGAAATCTTTCCTTCGGTTAATTTACCCATGTCGGTTTTATATTTTACCAATTTGTAAACATTCTTTATTTCTTCTTCTTCTCCTTCTTCCGAAGTGCTATGTTCCTCCAAGACATGCTTTACACACAAATCATCGTTCGGGAATCGTTGGAAACAAATACAAAAATGCGGATCGCCTTTGTAAACCTTTCTTTCAGAATATACGACATTAGGTAATTTTGTAGCATCATTTTCCACCTGACGATTCCATACATCTTTCTTTGAATTCCTTTTCAGAAAAGACAATATCTCCTCCTTGGGATATTTGTTTTTGAACATTTTTCTTCGTTGATTAAAATATTTCTGAACAAAATGATAACTTCCTTCTCTCTGTCCTGTAATGGCACCACTTCTCTGCGCCGCAAAAGCATCGGTGATTCCCTTTTTCATCATCCCTCCACAACAATTGTAGGAGAAACCTATCATGATGGTAAAATATTTATTTTCGACCGGATCTACTTCCAGAGAATAACCCAATGCCGATTCTAACGCTATTAAATTCCCGAAAGCAATGTGAGTATTTCTGCCCAGTTGGGGCTTTATAGCCAATGGCATAAGAGGGGGTATGACACTCGAAAGCCACTTAATCACCCCATTATCATCAATGACCACGTTTCCAGAAATATAGAAAACTATAGACTTATTTCCTTTTTGCGAAGACCAACATCTCAGTAAATCTATAGAAAAACGCTGTATTTCACCCGAAACCTCATCTTCATTAGAAAGATCCCGTGCAATATATTCTGTCAACATCTTTGCGGGCAAGCAACCCCGCGAATTAATAAGGATATTATAAACCCTTTCTTCATATCTAAAAGGAATCGGTAAATAAGAATAGCCATTTGACGAATACATAGATCCTTTAGGAGCAGAAAGATAGGAGGTTGTTGTTCGCAAAAAAATATTTTTCCAATGCAAATTAAAAAATCCTAGTTGATAAAGTCGTGCCAAAATTGTACTCTCCAAGGAACTTCGTGGTTCTTTTCCTCTCAATAAAATTCCTGATCTTTTTAAATTTGCAATTATCTTAACACTTTGTTTTTTTTCATATAGCATCATAATATCAGAATCATCTCCTCTTCCATTATTAAAAAGCAGGCCTCCAACTGTTTCTTCTTCAAAAAAATCTTCTGCAGTAAACACACCACCATTTTCTTTTGCAAACGATAAGTCTGAAAATTTGAATACTTCAGAACTTTTTGTAACTGTCTCAACAACAAAATTGTAATTCTTTTCCGATACCTTATCAATGAACAATAAAAATATCAACCAAAAAAGGTGATGTGGGATTCCAAAAAATATTCTTACTTTTTCAAACACTTCAACAAGTTCTTCATTTGTACAAATCTCATCTCCTGGGTTGAGATAATAATATAGACTCGACCATTTTTTATAAGACCAGGGTTGTATTCTGAAACCGTGATCTAGACACACTAAAGGCGAATAAGGATCATTCTGATCGTAGCAGGAAAGTAGACATTGCTCTTCCTGGAAGTACTTATTAATATTTCGGTAGATTGTTCTCTCATTCATTCTAAATAATGTCGGTATGATTGCAAATTCTCCTACTTGCTTTTTAGAACCAAGTAAAATTGTTCTCATCTTTTCATGAGCACCAACCAAACTTCTTGCAATACCTTCGGCTAACAGTCTCACTCTTGGATTTGTACTATAATAATTCACCTCAGGAAAAACCATCTCCCCCCTCTCTTCTTCATTTTCTTTAGATTTACTCTTTTCCAAATCTTGTTTCACTTCTTCTACTTCACTTTCAACAGAAAAACCAAGTTCGTCCTCCTCATCATCATCTGTTTCAAAATACAAATCTTCATCATCGGAACTCATCATTACTTGTAAAACAAACAATTTCAACAATACAGTAATTAAACTTTAATAACTTGTATTATTCTTCTTTATTTTTTGACATCTTAATAATTGACAAGCATGATTTATAATTGTAAAACATAGCATTTGCTGTTTTAATAAACCCAAATGCGATGTTAAAGCTAGTAAATCCTTTCATTCCAATTTCAGTTGCCACATTTCGACACAAATAAGTGTCATCAAAATTAGAATTCAACCAACAACGATAAAAAAAGACTTTGTAGAGTCCACAAAGTAGTTCTGACACTAATTCAACGAGTAGGCAGAAAATAAAATGACCGTGAGGAGCGTGACCAATTTCTCTCAAGTAGTTAGTAATGCTTTCATGGCGATCAGATTCATCACTAAAAACTCGTTTGTAGATATCGTGAAAAAATATTAACAGTAAACAAAACACTTGCCCAAAATGATACACCCAAGAGGGAAGAAAAATATATATCCCATCCTCCATTTTTGTCAAGTCTTTATGATTCTCATTTTGACGTTTAACAAAAATAATACCCGAAATTGCAAAAAGAACTATTGTCAAAAGAGTACCGTGCCTTATTACTTTCAATATAGTTTCAACTACTTTTCTATAGCCTAAAATCTCTTTAACTAAAGTTAAATTGTCACAAATGAATTTATAAATAACATCTTCTTCAAATGCACTAGATAGTTGTTGCTCATGTAACTGCGTCATGTTCTGAGACAATTCCTCAAAATTGTCAGGCAGATCTTCGTATGAGAGATACAATTGAGAGGCAGCTTCTGGCATTATCCAATCATAACCAATATAAATTAAAATTACAGTTATCACAGCAGCCAAAATACCAATCGTTCCTTCCATAGCGAAACGTTTGCACAAGAGCTCATCATCGTTATACGAATTTATCCAGCATTTACTCAAAACCTGTCCGCTAATTCCAAGTAATATGGGGATAATCAAGTACAGCAAAACAGCATGCATTAGATGTTTCGCCCTGGATGGCTCCAACTTATTAATGAGTTTTAGAAACGTATTATCTATATGTCTGTATATTCGCCTTTTTCTAGTGAAGTTCTTGGTGAAAAAAAGTGCAACATAGATTACAGGAAAGGCTCCCATGGCCGCTAAAAAATATATCGAAACCCATAACAGAAGAAATATATTCTGTGGATGTGATATCCTGTTAGCATCTTTGTTATAATCTGCCATTATCTTAATAAAAATATAAGCTGACATGTAGCAAACAAAGAAATAGACATGCATTGTCCAAAGAACATCTCTGAGTAGAGCTTTCTTAATTCTTCCCTTAAAGGTCATGAAAGAGGCATGAAGACTCTTTTTTTCGATATCTGTTATTTTTCCATCAGCATACAAATCCTCTTCACTACTGTGAATTTCAGTTTTCCTTTTCCCCTTTACCGACAATTCAGTAGATTTTTTACTTCTGGATTGAGTAATTAACGGTTCTTTAGATTCTTTGCTAACCCTAACCATTTTAGTTACTTATTAAGAATAATATGTCTATTTTTCTTAACAAAATGTTTCCACGCGCAATGTCACAATATCAGGAAATTATCCTTGCTGAAACGAAACTTAACAACGCAAATATAAATCTTTATAAAAGGCACTTCTCCTTTGTAAGTACTACAAACCACAAGAAGATAAAATCTTTGACTACACTTTTAAATAGTCTTCACCCAAATAATAAAAGTTACAAATCTCGATCGCTTGTTAGAATTAAATCATTGAATAAAGAACAGGCTATCAACGAAGGAAAGCAAGTTGATTCCGCCTTTGAAAATTTCCTAAATCACAATAGATATAGATTAAACTACAAAGCCAACTCTTCATCTCGTAAATCTAAAACAACTTTTTATACAAAAAGACAAATAGTTGATGCTATTTTAAGGACTTTACAAGAACAAAATATTGTAGCTTTAAAGCCAAAGGTTATAGCTGGAGATACGTTTTGGAATTTAGCGACCGAAACAGATTTTGTTGGATACAATTTAACCGAAAAATGCTACGTAATAGGCGAAATAAAGACGTCAATTATGCAATTTAAATCACTTGTATTAAATCATCAGGAAACAAAACGGAAAAATCCTGTAACAGGAATTGCTCACAGTTACATAGGAAGAAGCATAGCCCAAGCATGTATTGGTTCTATTCTCTTTGAAAAATGTTACAAATATAAGTGTTTGCCTGTTTTAATATACGTCAATATTTATCCAGAATTAATTGATGTGAATAATTATCCTATTGAACACTATAATTATAAAATCAGCAAAACAAAAATGATTTGTTATCTGGAAAATAATATTAATTATATTACCAATTATAAACAACAAAGACGTAAGACTAATAAAAGAAAATATAAAAAATAGCTATAGTTCAATAGTGTACGCATTTACAGATTCTACATGTATTATAATACATTACTAATAAAATAATCAATATTGAAACACTTACAAATATATCACAAGACACAAGATACTTTAATTTAACTCGCTTTTGAAGATTCTGTAATTTTAACGAAGAGGGTATGAAGAATACCTTATGATGGAATATTCACCTTGAGTTTCACTTGTGATTATTATTGCTCTTGGGATTTTTATGTGAGACCTTTCTATTTGAGGTTTTCCTCTTTGCTTTCTTCGTTTTCCTGTCGGGTTTTATTTAGTGGGTTTTTGATGACGCTTTTTGTGTAGACTCTTCCCTATTTTTGTTCCGAGTTTTGTTTATATTATATATAAAACAGTACAAAAACTCGGACCCTGAACAAGGTGTTCGAGCGTAAAGTTTTGTCAGACACGAATTTTGGTTTTGACAAAATATTTTTGTCAGACACGAAGATGTGGTTTTAACAGAATTTTATGTAGTTGTATATTTGGTCTAATGAATCTCATTTTGACAGTTTTTGTTATTTAACGAAGAGTGTATATTGGAATATTTGCCTTGAGGTTCTCCTTAGATTATTTTTGTATTTTTTTCTCTTTATTTCTTATATTTTTGCTTTTTGAGTTTCTCTTTAGACTCGCTCGCGCTCGTTAGTTTGTATTGATTTATTTAATAAACTTCTTTCTTTTTTTTCTTTCCGGACCTCTTTCCCCTCCCCAATTCGAACCTTCGGAATACTAAAGGCAGCTATCATTTCACTCAAGCTGGAATGGACATTTCCGGTAGCATCACTGTCTTCTGATGATGACATCATTTCATTTTCGTCTGAACTTTGAAGGAAGTTTTCTCCAACATTAGCTACCAGGCGAAGCAGGATTTATTTTCCTATCAGCTGCTTTTCTTGTCTGAGTTCATTTTCCAAGGTAACGTATTCGTCATTTTGATTTGTTTGGATGCCAATATTTTCAAATATGTGTCGAGCCAGCCGTGGCAACGAGTAGGGGAACACATAAGAACAGGAAATTTAGTATTTTTAGCTTGTCACTGTCGCTTGTTTAGCTGGTTCGTAGTAAACTATGATTCCATTCCAGTTTCTTCTTCCACTCTGGGGACCATATTGCGGTTATTACTTCTGGCCTATTGCTCTCGTTTCGTATTGGTCGTACAACCTCCAAACTCTATGATTGAGTGATTTTAAAATATACATATTAGTTG
>JANVCH010000018.1:0-30298 GCA_025505405.1 Epizoanthus rinbou
CAGAGACAGAGACAGAGACAGAGACAGAGACAGAGACAGAGACAGAGACAGAGACAGAGACAGAGACAGAGACAGAGGGAGAGAGACAGAGACAGAGACAGAGACAGAGACAGAGACAGAGACAGAGACAGAGAGACAGAGACAGAGACAGAGAGAGAGACAGAGAGACAGAGAGAGAGACAGAGAGAGACAGAAAGAGACAGAGAGACAGAGAGAGACAGAGAGACAGAGAGACAGAGAGAGAGAGAGAGAGAGAGAGAGGCTGCGAAAAGCAAAGAAATCGTCACTTCACAATATAGAATAAAGTGAATCAGCACAATTCTCAATTTGTCAGTTCAATCTATATATACATGTATAGCTAACTCATCCCTGACTCTTTGCTACACGAGTCAACAGCAGTTCACTCTTAAACCTACAGTCAATAAAGTTATGCTGCACTGAATCCTATTAATTATATAATTATTGTTAATTTTAAATTTTTAAATTATTGTTAATTTTGAAACTCAGTTACACTTAATTCATGTTTTCTTCATGAGGTTAGCAACATAAACATAAATTAATATTAAAAATATAGATAACTGACTAAAGATGCCATAATTCGTTCATGATGATATGCCGTAATAAAACGTTCAATTTTAACGGCATGCTGATATAAACCGATTATTGAATATGAACCATAACTAATTATACACTTTGACAAAAATAGCCGTTTTACTTCTAACTGAATTCAAGTGTGTTTAAAAGTATAAATCTGTATTAGTTTCAAACAGAGAATAGTATGGACTATCTTAAATACTGCTTCCTAAACGTATGGAGTATTTGCTTCGCTGACAATAATTTATATCGCATCTCGGCAAGAGAACACAAAACAAGCTCGATGTGCCTTGGCCCAGGATGCCGCGCAATTAAACTAATTCAATGAAATCAATAGAAACTAGTTATATGGTTCAACTTTGTGCAATTGGCTTCCGTCAGGACGCTTCTTTGAGTGAATGTTCTCAGTGGGAAAATTCTGTAAAGTGAGTGGATTAAAACAAATTCAATAGACTTTATTAGCAGGCGAGGCTCACCTTTTGAATGCCAAGTTGGCGGCTTCTTTAGAATCTTGTTAACACTCTTTCAAGCAATAGTTTTCAAGCAGGGAGTCCTTGTCTTTGCCATAAACTTGATTTCCGTCTACGGGAGTCCATAGAAAGTTCAATAGATGTGTTCAAGGGGCTAGTAGAGGCAAAATTATTATGAATAATTGAGTAACGTGTTTCAATAGTCTTTAAAGCAATCAATATACATTCAAACTAAATCCAAATGTCCAGTCTTGAAAAAAATATAGTCTCAGTTCCCACGAGTTGTATCTATAACAACTCCAGTGAAGCATTTTAAAAACAGAGATCCAGTATCAATATATAGACATTTTTCAGTGTATCAAACTCTCTAAAATATGATGTCAGAATTGTGTATTATTAAAGTAATTTTAACTTTACTTTACTTTACTTAACTTAACTTACTCCGTAGCATAATTTATGAATGCATGTGGTTTCTAAAAACTGCTAATCTCGCGTTTATATCTCAATATCTGGAAAGTAATATCTGCATAACTCTTTGAAATGGTTTAAAGCTTTACTCTTTGCCAGCTACATAGAAAAAGATTTTCACATCGTAAACATACAAATGACAATAGTACTGATAATGTTATATTTGCTTATGTAACCAGCTGGGTTCAAAATCTTAATTACTCTTCTGATGAACTTCGTATCAAAACGACCAAAAATCAAGAACAGTTGATTACTGTAATTTGTAAGTGATTCTAGAGTGTTTTCGTATTTACTTTTTCTTATTGATTTTAGAAGTCCTTAATTTCAAAACTAAGTACACTAAGGGTTCGTTTAATATCAGGGAGAGATGTTAGAAATTCATCAGTCAGTTGAGCGCCTGAGAGGATTTAAAGCGCAAATAAGTTCGCTTGACGGTACGGAGCATTGTTTTTATCTAATGTTTATTTTAGTTGTGATGTCTACAATATGATATTATAATTTATATTATAATTAAATTATGTTAAATGAGTCAACAAATACACGTTGGTAAAATAATTCTCAATACAGATACATATGTGCCGAGCTCCACTTGTTTTAATTCAAGAGTTTTCCGTTGAATAATAAACTTTTTATCAGTGCTGCAGTCAGGCGCCGGGTCACTATTGTTTCACGTGAGCTTCATGACAGTCTTGATGGTGCGATATAAAGTATTATAAGACTTGTGGCAATTTTCGTATCTCAAAACCGCTGTTTTGATAAGGCCTCTAGTTGTACCATGTGATATCGTCATTGACAGTCTCACAAGAAAGATAAGCAGGAACTTGAAATAGCATAGAAAACATCTCTTATCGCCTTTGTCCAAAGTCTGACATCTCCATTATACAAAACACTTTCTGGCCACTAAACGAAACATGTTAGCTATGTTTTATAAGCCATCTCACTGATAACGCTCTGAGATTCGACTGTCTGTAGAAACATATTAACTAATTAGCACTAAATTCTTAGTTCTTTTCACGTTTAGTGTTTTCTAGGAGTAGAACTCGTTAGGACTAAGTATCGATTCCTCTATTAAAACGTTCCTGGTTTTCAAATCAACTCTGTGAAGGGCAAATAAAAATAATTCAAGAGTTGATATAGACTGTCAAAAAGTGGTAGAGTAAGTGGAGCTAGGGAGGTAGATTTTACAGTGCCTTTACAAACAGTACTGTTCGCTACTAGCTGTTCCACATCTGGTACGGTTTGTGATAATGAAAGGGACGTAACAGATTCGATCTTGTCAACGTTCATTTACTTTCGTAGCCAGCCATACCATGTGCGCTGGCACTGAAACAGGGAAACCACACAATGTCGAGAAAACTCAGTGAAATACGACCCTATAGACCACCCACTTCAAACAGACAACTTTTGTCACAGCGAAAGCTACCATGGCAATACCTTTTCAAGTTACTTTCGTTTCATTATTAGGAGACTTTCTATTTCAGTCGGTTTCCTGACAGTGTTTCACAGTTCCGGAGTTTCAGGCGGAAGCAAATTTTGTAACTCGTGGCAACCCCGACTGTTACACACATGACACTCAGAGTGAAAACGCCGAGCTATGAAGCTTCGAACACAGGGATAGTTCCTCGGGCACGAGGAAAAATGACGGCGAGAGAAAATACTAATTTTTCTCCCCCGCATTTGTCTTGTCCGACAGACTGCACCTGACTTTCCCACGATGGTTAAAAATTACGTTGGAAACAATTTCAATTTGAACCTCTCACAAGCGTGTTTGTTTCACAAAATCTTATAGCCGGCTGTGCAAACTCGGTGCATAATCGACGATGAAACAGTACTCACAAGACTGAAGAGTATTTACACCTTTATAAGAGATACAAAATAAAATAAACAGGTTGGCTATGGAGAGCAGAGCACTCTTGACAAGCGATTATACAACTGTACGTACAGTTGCTGAAACTGCTTACGAGTCTTACACAATAACTAACTCCATCTGTGCCACGAGACCATATTCGTCAGCGAGTATTAAACATATACGCAGACCTCCTTCGAATTTGTGCTGATTTGATTTATACAAGAAATCAGCTTCAAATACAGTGACGAACTGAACTGATATGATATGATGGAATGAATGGTCATACTTACTTGCTCCGTAGGCCAGAAATAAACTCCTATATTTTGCATGGCCGTAACACCGTTAACAACAACATCAACGACAAAAAGAAACAATCTTCCCTAATTCTTGTCCTCAAAGCTTTTGTTCGATGACTCAATCCCAAAAGCAATTAAAGGATCTAGAAATGAAGGAGAATGGTTTAACCTAAAGAAAGGGATCCTGCCATTTTAACAGTTTGCACAATAGCCCGTTTTGCTAATAGCACTATTGAATCCCGGTAGACGCACCACAGGGAATTAGTTATATAGAGTGAATTTGGTTTATCGTAAATAGCTTTTGTTCAGACAATTTAAAGCTTTGTTTGTCAGACAAATTATGTCCGGAAATGTACATTTGCACGCACGTTTTAATTCCGTACCATCCTAAAATCAAAATATATAAAAAAAAATTTATTGACGAACCGAAAACAGTGGGTTGATTTCCGCTTGTTGAATTTTGTTGTGTTTATCGTTAATAAAGAAATGACTACTACAAACTATAAATCTTCTTTTGGCAGTTTTGGTTATGGTCGCAACAAAATACAATTGACAGGTAAAATGGCGTTTAGTTTTACATTTGCCAGAACTTATACAGATCTACTGCCATAAAACGTACGATAGAAATATAACACGTGATAAAAGAGAAGAGAGAATTGAAACAGCGGGTTTGGAGATGATAGTAGAATCTTGAGCGCTGTCAGTAGTAGAACACGTATTGGCTGCAAATCTAATTAAAGAATTCTTTCAACTGCTTAAGTGGGTCGTACGCCTTGGATCATTAAAGTGAAGTGCGCTCTCAAAGGATTTCCTTCAGGGGACCGAAAACAGACCTGACTACTGTATACTGCGGTACCTCGGGGATATTTTGGACACGGTGACGCGTGCTAAGTTTTGCCTCTGATAACACAGGATCTGTTTTCACCCTAAAATGTTTTTGTTTGCTCGGAATGTTGTCTTTCATGTTTAGTTTTTGACAAGGCATTATCTTATGCTAACTGAAATCGGAGAGGCTATTTTACGTGTGTGGTTTTAGGACATTTAGTGTGTTGTCTCATTTTCCAACTTGTCCATTATATTTCGATTGAAAGCAATCTGCCTCTAATTGCCTGGTCTTGCTAGTTCTCGTTGTGACACAAAACGAGTTTTCTCTTCGGACAATATTTTAGCAATAAACCGCAGTGATAAGGGATTTTCAACCGCACACCTGTGCCATAAGTTACAGCTCAACATAAGCTTTGTTATTGGTGTAAGTTGGTTTTCCGATCAATTCAGATCTCCAAATAGAGCTCTCTCAGGACAATGCGATGCGTTGATAATCTAATGACTATTATCGTTTGACGAATCTTTACAAACAGGATGACCAGGCAGGAAACACAGGCATTTAGAGAGATATGCTAACATTTGGAACTCGCGGAGTTACTCGGCGAAATTAAAGTTCCATTAAAAAAATATTCGTGGCTAAGATGACGAATTCTGAACGCACTTACTCTTCTCGGTGACCAGGAGACACATGTCAGTAATGTCTGATTCCTTTCTTACTTCCGTTGCGATGTTTGTACGAAAGGGTGACAACATTTTGTTTCTATTCGCTTCAAAGTGCTCGTGCACGAATTTCAATGCCCCGAAAGCGCTTTCCCTCCTTCGGAAACAAATCTCTTGAATAAAATGCATGTATTGCTTTGCCATATGATGGAAAGTCGTTAAAATATGTGTTGGGGGAGGAGCTGGTAAACTGCTCTAAAGAAGTGCTATACAATCACATTAAGTCCCTGAATAAAAGCTCGTATAATGAGCTCTAATGAGCCGCATTGTACCTGATGAACGATGCACTATAATCGACTTCAACAAAATAATTGCATTTGGAGAGGGTCAAATCTGATATCTAGGTGGCAAGCTAGGTTTGCAAATCGCAGAAACTCTCTTTCAGCGCTCTCTGTTTGGTTTCATGACTTCGCTGTTGTCGCGTTAACTGTGAATTCCAATTGTTTAAAATCAGCAGCCGCTTGTATTGATGCTTTTGAGCGTCCGAAAAACTGACTATAAAGAACAGGAAGGCAATATATCTTGAATTAACTTGGCGCTTTGTGGTTTTATTTTACACGAGGTTTCACAGAAACCTTTGAAGATCACAAATATAATAGCATCAATTTCTTAACGCAAGTCATAACGCCATTTGGAAATGGCAAATAACAATGACAATAACAATGACTGAATGGCTAACCTCACCACTAATTCCATCCACATTCTACACTCAGAGAAAATTTGTAATTGCCTGCAGCAGGCCACTTTCATATTCGTCAATAAATAGGATTTTTATCTCTCACATCAGCGTACTAAAACCCTTAAAATATTGTTTTTTCTGCAGTTGTTGTGCGGCTTTAATAAACTACTAGGACGTCCTATAAGTATAACCTTAACCTACCAGCCGACTTATCATCTATCAGGACATTAGCGCCCCCTCGAACGCTCGATTTAAAATTTATAATAAATTTGACACTCTGAATCTAGAGAGGTTATAATCTTGTTCAATATATTATGATACATTTGGCGTAATCCTAATCGGGGATTATACCTAATTAGCAGTGAAACTCTTATAGAACCAATTCGATAGTAAGAGCAAACGTTTCGGAAAGAGAGTGATCGCGATGTTAACACTCTAGACCTTAAGAGTGCCACTTCCGTGCGGCGAAGAGAATTTACGTTTTATCTATATTGCTTCCAAACTCTTGAGATTAAAACTCTACTTAAACTCTTCAAACACAAATTTACTGCCTCAAGTAGTGCACTCGAAACGTGTAAATTCTCTGCTATAACATATAGTGAATCGGCTGCAGTCCGATTGCTTCTGAACGGTTTAAAGGGTTCTTGCCCGAAGCTGTTGTCAAAGCAATATATTGTTCTAGTTTGCGGTGATGTTTGTCTATTGATAAGAGGGAGCTGGTAACGTTGGACTTAAGCAAAAGTAGCCACAGTGAGCCGCGTACGTTGGTGGGGCATAGCTAAATGGAGTTACTGGTAAGGTGGGTAGTCCCAGATCTTCATATTGCTTTCGGTCATCACGCACCAGCACACGAACAGCAACCTTTTTGGCAGCGCTTGGTGGGCAGATTTCAGAGGCCATCTGTCGTCGTTTTGTCTTGTATCGTCGGTTTTGGAACCAGATTTTAACTTGAGTTTCAGTTAGTTTTAATGCGCCAGCTAGTTCGGCCCTCTCTGGCCCTGAGAGATATTTCTGGTGGCTAAATCTTCTTTCTAGCTCAAAGACCTGAGCATGAGAAAAGGCTGCACGAGATCTTTTCTTTCGTGGTTTCGTCTCTGTTTGTTGATTTGTTGGCGAGGTGTGGTATTCCTCATTTTCTAGCTTCTCTGTAACGAAAGAACAAAACCAAAGATCAGAGAGGGATATCACATTAATTTAGGGGCGTTTTACTTTGATAGAGACTAACCGTTCTTCTTTCACACAGCCACAGACCACCAACAGTCAACCACACTACAAACAGCTATCAAATCACGCACTCACCATCATCTCTGGATCTACGTGTGGCGCTTTCTTCCAAATTTCTGTCACTGGCTTCCTCTGGACAGCCAGCAATAGGTTGCTGAGGACAGGAATACCGCATGCAAGTATTAAGCGGCTGTAAATGAGGAAGAGTCGGAGAAGTGTGCATGTATTGCGGCGGTGCGAGATACGGAAGGCAAGTGCGTCTTGGATCCCAAAGAGAACCGTTGTTCTGTGACATATCCTCTCTATTTAGGATGTCTGAGATTGAAAAAGGAGTTACAGCGGGCCTCCCGTCTTCGCTCATTATTATCTGCTCCAACAGTCCAAGCTCTCGACTGAAGAATAATTTCAGCTTAAAGTTACTCGCTCGAACACAAACCTTGTCTCTGGTCTCCCGCCAACGTCCGATGCAGAAATCAGATACCACCCGTTGCTCCGAACACTGGCCTTCTAAAAACAGCTCTTGGGGACCTACAGGAATTTTCACAATATCATTATTCATTGATAAGGAATCGAAATTTGACATTAATCGCTTATTGGTCCGAGTTCTCGTATCACTTAGTAGCTGTTGATGAGAAAATCAAGCCAATCACGGTCTCTGATTGGCCAATCGCTTCATTTACGTAGATTGTTGACGCGGCAGTAAAGAGCGTTGACACAATGTAATTACAAAAACACAGGCTCTCAATTACGCAGGCTTCACTGGACAGTAGGAAAAGATTCTGAAGGTGGCTGGTGAACAAGCGAGAGTATAAAATACACATCCCCCTCTCAAAACAATCGCTGTTTATTCTGCTAACTCAGAGATGTTGTCTCAACGTGACCCTAGCATAGAAAACCATAGGACGCTTGGCTGAAATCCTCCCAGATCTAAAAACAACACTCGTAACAAATTCTGTTGGAAGAGGTGATTGAAGACTCAAATTATTGTGCAAAGCCCATTCATCATTATAGTCGTAATAACACAACATTTAATTTACGGTGTTTTATTCTGAAATCACATTAGAGGCGTTCGATCGGATGAAAAGAGTAAATTGAGAAAGTGACAGGTTTGCGTGGGAAAGTGGTAGATGGGATGTAGTGGAAATCGCGTTTTCCTCCACTGTGCTAGTGGAAGGCTATTTAGCAGATAATGATTTCACAGCTAACGCCAATCACAGCGTTCATTTTGCAAGCGTCTTAATTCGTTTATTGTTTTCCCATTGTCAACTTATGTCGCCTCATGATTGCAGTGATTGACAAGCAAAGAATAGCGAGCGCGCCATCTGGCGCGATTCTTTTGTTCGAAACATTTACTTGCACTTTTGCGCATTTCCATACAATGGCGGACCTTCGACAAACTTTTATTCTCTTCTCTTCTTACCTCTCAGCGGAAGCTTAGAGGAAGTGTTTTCCAAAGAACGACAGTAATCAACATCACAATATTGAGACATTCAAAAGGCTTTTGCCAAAGAGTGGATTGCTTTCAATCAGCTTGATTGAAAAACACACATGTAATGTATGTCAAAATATCGCACTTCCACGAGCGTCTATTTGCTAATGTGGTTGTTAAGTTCAATCTTTCCTTTCCGCAATACCATTTGTTTAGCTACGAATGATGGCTGTTTTCTTTCGTAATTTCCGTAAATTAAAAAAGACAGGCTCTTGCTGAGATTTATTACTCATGACAGATTTAGGCGATAGAAAAACAACTTTGTGTCAAGTTAGTGTCAGCTCGGGCTTCGAGTGCCAAATTGTTTATGTAAAAAAATTGAACATGAACTGAAATGAATAGGATATCTCTGATATATTCTCATCTTCTGAGGCCTTTCGTGTAACCGCACTGAATAAATCTGCTTTGTAGTTCATTAATGTGCATTTAGTGCGGCAAGTCCATTAGTAGAGTTGAATAAAAAAGCAATTTGGATGATGAATATGCGACTCGCCACTCGCGCTCGACATCCTCATTTCTATTGTGTTTGTAGATGTGGTACGGGGAGTACTGAATACAATGCAAACAGAGCTGTACAAATCAAAATGGATTGGCAATTCCTTGAACAATATTGTAATAGACATGGCAGGTGAATTCCATTTTCCCGCCGGCTCGCCTTGAGGAAAATCAGTGAAAACGAGAAAAAAAAGTAAACCTTTAGCACCATAGTCAGTTTAAAATCTGAAAGAAATAAAATTATACATCACACATGCAGTGTATACCCTTTCAAGACACAACAAATATAAAACTCTAGTACAGATAAAATTTGTTTTTAATGTATGAGACTGCACATAACCTGTGTCAGCCACTGTAAAATACAGCGTGAAAAACAATCCAGATACATGGACACCAGGATCACAAATTAAGCAGGGGTTCCTAATTATAAGGTTTAAGTCTGGTGGCAGCAATTCGCTAATTACTATTATCCTTTCTTAATAAGGAACCCTGGGTGTTTATCTCTGTATGTTAAGCTATAACGAGGCAGTCTGACTGCCTTCTTTGCGACTTCCAACGGCTTTATCCTATCTGCTTATCGGGGAAAATCGGCATTAATAGCCACTGGCCGAGGGTCTTTCAAAAACGTGTCGTTGAACACAATCTGTCGACAAATCTGTTATCAAGGCTTTGTGAGCAAGATAACGTCAACTAAGGAAAGACTAATCATTTAATATCATCTCGTATGGAGCTAACCTTTTTGAAGAGATTTTTCTCACATTCGAAGCATTTATTATGACAACACTATTTGGCGTATATATGGAATGGCACGTATTGAACCAGTTTCGCAATTACGTTAAAGTTATGATATTGATTCTGTGGGAAAATTCTGGCGAAAATAAAGTCAAAATATTCACGCTGAAATAACCGTTCGTCTCTTGAGCATGTTTGTGAAAGCATATTTTAAATGTACGGGGACCTGTTGAATCGTGAATGGTAATTATGTTCACTAATGATGGCTGACACGCAATCCACGCAACAAACATAAATATACATCGACCACGCAAGAAATTATCGAATTTGAAAACGCTGGGTCTCTAAAACAATTAGGCTATCTCGAAAATTTCCGTGAACCGCAATACGGCGTGTTAAAATCTAAATATGAACGTAGCTCACGGATTTAGAATTTGATTAATTTTAAGACTTCCTTTATCTTTCTGTTTCTCTATAGAAAGAGAATTTTTAAATATAACGCTTTTTCTATCTATATAATTTAACAACATACACACATCGTACTTTAGAGTTATTTTAAAAAGGTCTAGTCTTGCTCTGTAAATAAACTTATTACTACCATGTTCTGTTCGTTATTGCGTTGCCTTGTGTCGGATACGGCAGGTAGTGATGAGGGAAATTCATGTTCATAGGTGTGTTCATATTCATCGGCGAGTTCATACTCATGGCATTCACCGCGTTCATGTTCATAGGATTCATATATGGCGGTATCTGCTCCCTTAGAGGAGAGCACAACTCGCCGTCTTTCATGAGAACTGGAACTGCAACTCGCCGCGGCTCCGGTGGTAGATACCATGACTCCATGCCCGCTCGCGCTTTGTTCTCCATTGACTGCTTTTTGCACTTGTATCGTTTGTTTTGGAACCAGATCTTGACTTGGTTCGAAGTAAGCTTGAGCATTTGTGCAAGGTGATCCCTCTCGGGGGCTGAGAGATACTTTTGTTGCTTGAAGCGCCTCTCCAACTCGTAAACCTGAGCCTGAGAGAAGAGCACTCGTGGTTTCCTTCGAACGCGCTTGGCTGGTTTGTTAGATCCATCACTCTGCTGCAAGTCAGTGTTGCCTGCTGTTGTTGATGTTGACTGTTGAAGCTCTTGAATCTCACGAGGTTCTGATTTCGTGTTTAAGTCCGATTCCATCGACGCTGTAGATAGAGAAAACCGTAGCCAGATACGAGTGTCAGCACAAAGCCACAAAGTATCAACAACTCCATGTTATAAAGCAGTTTACCCTAAGGGGTTCCTCAGTAATTAAGGTTCTAAAAGGGTTCCACGCCCAGAACATTTCAGATTGTAAATATTTTGGTTGCAAAGGATGACAGTGACTCCTAACACTATCGTCTTCTTGTCGTGTTGCCTTTCTTGTTTTGAGAAAACGAGTGCCAAGAGTTACTATCGCCAAAAGGATTCGCGGTTCAAAAAGATGCCTTAACAGTCACTAGCAATGTCTTAACCTTTCAATAGAGCTGCTCTTTTAAGACACTTGAGACAATTTCCCTCCCCCCACTTTGTGTTCTGAGATTTGATTAATAATATGAACAACTACCCGAAATGAGAAAATTAAACACAATTTCATAAATCGAAGATACACAACGTTAATGTGCCTTAATCTTTGCTTATTTAAGCATAGATGACCGCCTGACTTTATGAGCTGTTCATGTTAGCTTACCGGTCGTATGGCTGTCTAGAAGTGTATTCGCGCTCGTATTATGATGGTTAACCGGTGGACTTGATTCATGCTTTAAGCGGGGGTACGGCATCCTCGTGGAATCCGAGTAGAGGAAGTTTTGGCTTGCACGAGTGTCGTGTAAGGACATGCTGTTTGAGCTTTCCTCGACCTTGTGAGATGAGCGCAACGACGAATGAGACATGTGAGTCAGGCATTGATCTGGCTGACCAGCCTCATGGTAACTTGAATGATATTCTGACGGGTTTAAAATGCGGCTTACTGAAAACGGCGCATTCATGCTAGCTGTATGAATCATTTCACTTGAACTGGAGTTCCCTAGTTCGCTTGCACTCAGCAAATTCACAGCCACGGGTCAGAAATTGACTTTGGAAGTCAGCTATAACTGCTAGAAGGAAACTAGAACACAGACTGATGTTTATGGCCCACACTCTAAGATAAGTAACTATAGCATGTGTCAATCACGACCAATTATATCCTGTCTCGTCTTCCTTGCTTGACGTAACATCTCGCCTCCTCATTGGCAAATCCTGGCACGCGATGACAGCAGTGGCGTTTGTTACAAATTTTCAAATTGGCTGGAGCTGTCAAAACACTTCGTGATACAAAGTGTGGCCATTTGTTCAGGCTGTTAAATAGGACACTATAGCCGCCACTATTAGCATTTTCACATTAGCGAGTGACATTTTCTTTTAAACGCATCTAAAAGTGTACTTTACTGAACAAATATTCGGGTTCATTATGCACTGAATATGCTATTGTTATAATTACGCTTTTTGCTACACCAAGCCCGTCATAAAGACAGCAAGAAAAATATATTAAAAAGACATCCAAAAATGTAGAGTCGTGGACAATTTCAAATATAACAGAAGATATATGTGGAAAGGTGGGAGTTACACTTTGAGGGGGCAAAGGAATTATTTCCTGTGAATTCGATAAGCCTCTGACAAACAACGATATATTCCAGACACATTCCGTGCATGAACAGGTTTGGGGAAAAATTAGAGCATTCGTGTATCTTTTTCCAAAGAGATTTCATTTACTGGTTAATTGCGTTTATTGTTTGAGATCCTTAAATAAAAATTTCAGAGTATGCGTGATCTTGTGGTTTTTTAGTCGAAGGAAAAGTAAACCAAAAACCTAGTCCCTGTTAACATGTTCCCAGCTTTAATTTTCTCCAGATTGTTCATACTGAAAGGTCCTAGATATTGTGATAACGTCTCACCGTTGGGTCTCTAACGCTTGTTTGGGTTTAGTAGTTTTCAAATCATTCGAAGAAATAGTATATGTGGCTCGATTTTGATAAACAAAATAGAGAAACCGGAATTCGGCCGTGAAATCAGCAGAGAGCTGGACAGTGAAACAATATCATCCGAAAGCATGGTTTGTTTTAGACACCATTCCGCCAAGATGTCGCCTGCCCGACACATTCTAAAGATAACTTAGATATTACTAATGCTAGCTCAGTCAATTGAGGTCTTTTGTTTGAGCACAAAAGGCAAAGATGTTTGAAGTAATGTTTTCTCAAGCGAACAGGTGATGAAGCGAAGGTAGAAGTCAACATTTGTTCAATTTTGCTGTACCGATAAAAGATGTGTAAATTGAAAGAAAGAAGTAAAAAGTGTATTGGCCATTGTGCGCTACTTTTTCCACATTGTATTAATTGCTCAAAAACGATATATTAATTGAAGTTTCATTATGTTAAAAATATTGGATTCATTTGTGCTTTCTACACCTCTTAAAGTCAATTTTTTTCTGCTGCGTCTTCCCTGTAGTAGCCAATTCTGTGAAAGATGACATGTTCATATTTACACTATCACAAAATGCACCCAAATTTGAAAAGAAAATATTATCTTTAATAATTTATTTCCACTCAGAAGGAGGAGTTCTTTATGGCAACATATTTGTTTCATTTCAAGCAGCGCAAATTACAAGGCCATCTATGTAATTGCTTTTAATGTCTAGTTGTTCTTTTGTCACAGAGACCAGATTAACATTTGGTTGAATAAACTTCGCAATATTGTACATATGTGTAGGTCAAATACCCAAAATTCTCAGATTTTTTGCAGATAAAAATGACAGCTGCTCATTTCCTGTTTGATTTTACTCCCTGACAACAGAAGCAGTTTTGTGCCATTTTCTTCAGATTTTTTCTAGATTAATTACTGCCCTCTGAATTGAATCACTTCCGTAGCTTTAAGCCATTCAGTTTGTTCAATATTCGTGTAAAAAGAATATGTGGTTAATAACTGGAAAATGATCAACAAGCAACAAAGTTCATAATCATTGAGATATAATTTCTGTCGTGAAACATTGAAGTTTTGACTAAAAGGTTTTGATTTATTTTCTAATACTTCTTATTTAAAAACGGCCACACAGGGAGAATGTAGGCTCTAAAATGATATAAATGTATTTATTTTTTAAAAAATTATTTACATGGAAAAAAAATCAGGAGAAAAATTAGAGTTGAAGAGTCTCGCGCCCTTAATCTTGTTTTTTAGAGTATCTGCTTCTGCCGAAGGAAAATTTATTTTTGTAATGTATTTGACTATAAGTGACATGCATTGGTCGGGTCTAATTGAAATGTTCTGATGAGAAACCGAATTTGAACCCAGCTGCTGGAGAGGAACTGTATAAAGAGTTCATAATGTGTTTGTTCAATGTATGTCACCAATTATAATATATTCTCTATTCTCTCGATCTCCTGTTGGACAGCAATATCCTTAGATTTGATTACTTGATATGTCCAATTTAAATCCATGCCTTTCGAGCTACATTAGATCTCCTAGGTTCTAAACCAAATATGACAAACTCTTTTCGAACTAATGTGTTTGACAAATGTTGGGAACAGAGTTATTTGAGAATCCATTAATGTAAGTCCTATGAAAATAAAAGCTATCTTTTTACAAATACTCTTTACTTTTTGCTCATTTTAGGCGCTTGACTGTGTCACTCACCATGTACTTTCATATATCAGAAATATATTTCCTCTATTTTGACAGGTCGTGGCTTTAAAGGCCAGACATCCTTTGAATGTGGAAAGATCCGTAGCAAAAGCTAAAATGGTTTCAACAATTCAAAGGTTTATGAAAAGTAAATTATTGATACACTGAACGTTGTTAGCCGGAGTTGTCGCCAATAAGATGCACAGAGAATAGCTACGTTCTTGTTATGCTAAATAAATCGAGCGAGCGCCCAGGACACAGCCCAATATTATGAAACGTGGCAAGGATCTATCACGGATGTTTTTCACGTGTTGTGTAACGAAGCGTTACCTCTGTGCTTTGCTCACGCACGGCCAAAGAAAAACGCAAACAGTGCTTTAAAAAATCATCAGTGACATTTTCGTAGCGAAAGTACATTCTTTCTATATCGTTTTCACGCGTCATATTTAGAGCAATTACGTCTCCGTCATGTCTAAAGCATATGGGGTTCTACAGAAGATAATGTCATCCTTTAAGGTGACTAGCACATTATCAAGTAATTGTAAGCTAATTCAAAGGGGGCGTGTCAGCTTCGAGAGGGCTCTTAGCAAAGCCCAGGATGTGTGTTTAGCCCGTAATGCAAATGACATTCCCAGTGGAACGTGTCGTTCTAAAAGATTATTTTAAGCTAAATAATTATAGTTTTGCGTACAGCAACAATTCGCAACGCCAAGTAAGCGAACTATCTGGGGGAATGGGTGAAAGGATTAATTATCTGTTGTCAGATCTTGTCTTGTGCAATGTAGGAATAGCTACAATCCTTGCAAGTTCCTTAGTTGATGTCAACTTTAGGTCAAGGTGACAAGATACTCAAAGATAAACAAGATGAAAGCCTTCCCTCAAATCTGTTCTCGTTAGTCAATCATCTACACAATTCAATAGATTTTTGTCTTCGCCTGATTTTGTTGAAATGCTAAAGTATTAAGATCACATCTTAATGAACTCTCGCATCCGACTCATCAAAAAGAACATATATATTTGAAGCCCTTTTGCTTACGTCTAAGAGCGGTTATGGCTATAAATGTCTGTATGGCTTCAAAGTTTATCCAAGGTAATTCATTCAATCTGGGTTGAAGTTTAATGTATGTTTTCTATGTGTTTGCATGCTGAGCCTTTGTAGTAAGAGTTGCTTACTTGAGGTGGTTTGATAGACTCGAGGGGTCTTGAGTTGTCACACGTTTTGAAATGTATGAAGAAGTGCATGCTTGTTCCTCGCCTGCTCTCACTTCTCGTGAAAATCGTCGTTATATTGTGCAACTGTTGAATAAAAACTTAATTATCACTTCTCATAGTTTCTCCCTTGACTGAATACAAACAGAATCAACGTGTCGCTCAGCTTGTGGCTCGTCTTTGGTCATGATGAGCCGAGTGTGGCTGATTTAAGTAGACAGAGGGCAGTTTAAAGATGTGTCTGTAATTTGTAACTCATTCCAAAAATTTAGTTTCTTTGATGATAAGTCTCAAGAGAGCTCTATCTAGGTGACCTGTCCTTATGCTATGAGACACTCGATCTACTGAGGGCCGACGTTTGCTGCCGGGAAAATGAAGCTTATACTATTTAATTTGCGATTCGCAAAGCGGAAACAGTTACTTAAATGCTTGAAGAATCTGGTGAAAACTGCCTCTAATTCTTCTCTCTGGGTGCACAAGTGTAAGTTAACCTCAGGCTAAGATGCAACGATTTGTGTCTCTAACAGGTAGGTAAAATGCAGCATTCATATAGACTTGACAAGAGCTTACTAAGCCTATATACTTCATACTTAAACTTTATACTTAAAATCTAGTCGAACAGAACAGAGCAGAACTACAGCAATTCCTGTTAATAACTGTTCAAGGCTTATATCTCGTGCGAGAACATTAAACAGTGTGGAACGTGACAGGACTGGGATTATTCAGGCAGAAAAGGAAATCCGTAACTGCGTAAGTGTCACGGAAACAGTTCACTACAATGTAGGAAGGCAGTCGTTGTCATTTCTTGCATAAACTGGAAGTGATAGCGTCGCTTCGACTGCTGTGGCTGACTGATTTTGAAATGATTAATAGGAGGGAACTGGGTTAATATGACGTTTATGTAGCTTTAGGCAAATTTGTTTTTGTTCTGTGATACTGATAGTTAAATACTGCTGTATACAGGTGGTTTGCGTCATGTTGATGAAGCACGAAATAGGCGAATTGTCGGCCATTAACGACTAGTGCCACAATATTGTCACATCCACAAAATCGGATTGTTGTTTTTCCTAGAAGCTTCCTCGCCTGTTAGACTTCTTCTTCTTCTTTTGAAAATGATATTGGGAATGATGAGTTCAATGGGAAGCGACCAGAAACGCTATAATAGATCCGAGTTGTTTCTCTGACGAGTGACGGTGTTTATAGTTTGGTAAAATATATTTATTAACGAAGAAAAATATATGTATATACAGCCATTCTAAGTTAATTACGGATCAAGGATTTCAAAAGGGAGTTTATCAGCCGGAGGACTTTGTGGTTATCACACTAAGTGAATGGTTATCTCTAAAAAGCTTAGAAAACCGTTTCCAGCTTCATTCTTGTTAGTTACTGGACCGTAATTAAAGCAAGCTTGACGCATGAAATGATTTTCTTGTTTACGTGTGCGAAGACTTAGAACTGTTTGATTTGAACAGATTTTCACTACATTACCGACATGAACCTAAAGGCTAAAGAGTAAAGAGGATGAAGTTTAAAATGCTGATTGTCAATGAATTAACATAGATACAAATTGTGAATTACCGGAAAGTCGTCATGTAGAGATGTGAATTTAAGTTAAACTTAAACCCGTTTAACCACACAACATTAATATGTGATAACTATCTTGACAAAACAACAGAATCGAACGGTGCGCCTGATAAGCAGTGATCGTATTTAGCGTAATTGTCTTATTATTTGTACCCGAAGGCAAATTTCATATTAATGTAGTGCAAGGAAAGTGCTTAATTGCTTTTTAAGCTGAATTAACCAACTTCAAACACATGGAAATGGAGCAAATTGGTCGAAAGTAGCTTCGCAGTCAACTCTGTTTGAATATACTCAGCGAAATTTCTATCACTATATCAGTATATGCCAAACTGAATTATACGCTGTTTTGTTTGGCTGCACAAATATTGGCTTAGACATAACACGAGGCAAAGTTATAAGCTCACTTCTTGCCAAAAAGGTGTCGAACTCATTAAAAGGTGTCGGACTCCTCAAAAGGTGTCTTGGAGTCTTGCGTTAATTTGTTTTCCTTCTTGCACGGGTGAGAAGGACGCCAAACAATGATATGACTGATATGTACAATTCAGTATAACACCTATATGGCACATGAATCTATGAATATTCTAAGTTTTGATATTAACAATGTCTGCTCAGTTAGCCTTAGTAAAGTGCACGATGACAACAGTCAGAAATTATTGAGATAAAATATAGTTATCAATAGTATATAGAAAATATACTGGGAAATCTTGTTGTACTGACCCGGCAGTTATCAATCAGTGCTACGAGACTGGTGATCAGGCAGTAAAAACAGGAAATTCCCTTTTTCTCACGATGTAGGTTTTGCTTTACAACCGTACAGACAAAAGAACTGTTAGAAGTTCACAGACTACATAAATACTTTCTATTATAAATCGAATATCCAACAGTAAAAGGCCGGTATATCTTGCATTGAATTTCGTGCGCCAACATGAACATGTCAAGGCACTAAATGTTTATGAAATCGGCTGTAAAAGTGTAATTATTTATTTTGACTGGCCAGTTGCAAGAAATCCGACGCTATAATATTTAAACAAAATAAAAGATTTAATACGATAAAACTTATGAAACTCTATTTGGCTGAAATCACCTTCATTATAAGAACAGTATCTGTGAAACGAGCAACGTGCCTTTTGTGTTGCAAATAATCCACTGAATAAAGAGTGATGCACACACCCTGCTCAAAACTCGAATAAAAATTACTCTATATAATATATATTGTAATATTGTCTTGTGAGCGTCTTTGTCTTGTATCAATTCCCACTTTGGGGACTATACAAGTGTTGTGCGAAGTCAAATGAGCTCCTAAGAAGTGCTAAGCAACACCATATATTAAATGTGGTTTCTGATGAGAAGAAATGGATTGACATGTGTTGCTCAAAAAATAATTCCTTGCACGGCTTGTGGAAAGGCATTGTAAAAATTAAAATATTCATGCCTAAATCTTTTAATTATTTCAGATGGGAAATATACAAGCATTTAATTTGAGCATAAAGTATTAAAGATCGATCAATACTTTGCTGCACGCTTACAAGTTTGATGAAGAAAATGACTAATTATAAAAACATGAAGTCTAAAGAAAGGTCCAAATATGTCCCAGGGCAAGATTATTTTCTTGATAAAATCAAGAAATAGTTAGGCTTCAAATGTCACTCAAAAGTTAACACTTTTAAACACTTGTCCTGCTTTACGAACGCTTAAAATTAAAGACCACTATATACACCGCATTTTGTGCACATTTTCCATTCTTCGATTCTAAGAAACGAATGATCAACTGTTCACTGAAGAGATGCTAAATCAACTGTCATGTTATATCTTTTTGTCAACTGTTTCAAAAGTTGAGCTTGGTGGAAACCAATTTCTACTCTTCAAGAGCCCCGCACAGCACAATAAATGGTCACGTTCTAGGTTTTAATACCAATAGTTCGAACGTGAGATTCGGTTGGAATCTTCAACTTCCTCTTCAGTTATAACAAATGAGTAACACTCCCGCACTACCGAAACTTCTAGTCTTCGAGTGATGCAAAATGAATGGTCATACTATGGATTTTCATCATCTGGTCAAAACGTTCGGGCATTTCGGGTTTTGTGCCATTGTGTTTCGCGGATAAGGCCGGGTTAAGACATAATGATTTCTACGATCTCGCAACATAATGTGAGATAAATCTCAACCTTCACGACGAAAATTGACTTCACAGTGAAGTTATAACAAATATTAAAAATGTTACTTTAAAAAAATAATAATTGTACTGACCAATCAACATGAATACATCGGGTTTGAACTCGTATCAACAACTTAAAAATAACAATTTTAGTCCAGATTCTAATATCAAAATATTGACATTCAAATTATTTTGACAAACATTTCTGTCCAAAAGGAATACCACTGACTAAATCTTCAGAACTTTTGGCCTATCACATTTCAGTAAAGGGATATCCAATGCAGCCCCCCTCAATGCACTGCTATTAAACCTGGCGTCAGCCTGTCAGGAACAAATTTCAAACATAAAATCACTTTGGCGTCGATATAATACAATGAGAACCATAACAGTAATTTAAATTTTCATTGAACGCACAAATTATATTATGGAATATTTCAGTTGCTTGCCAATCCAATGGAAGTTGACGATCTCTGATTTAGTCTGAGGTAATCTTGAAATATTGTACATCTGGTGATCGTCAGAGAGGATCAAAAGATTTACTAAGACAAATATCTTACTACCACCAGTCTGATTGCATTCTTTACAGATAAGCAGTTAAACCCAAACACATCGAGATAGCTACAGTGATCTTAAACATATTCAGATAAGATTATTCTAAAATTATGTTGCTTATTTTCTGGGTGAATGTTCTTTTAGATATCTCAAACAAACTTTCCGAAACCCTCTAAAAATTATATGCATTCGTAACATTTTATCTATATTGTCTTTGCTTTAGGTTTTAAAATACAGTTTCTTTGCACTCCGGTCTCATTTTTATTTTTAATAAAATGCTCGCGCTTGTCTCAGATTTTGCCTAAAATATTTTATAAATTCATTGTTGTGATTTAATCATAATCACAGCTCTACTGACACTGGCAAGCTCATCGGCCTGGTTTCAATCACGACATACCGATATACCAACAGCGCGACCTCTGTCTTTGGCCCCAATATTTCTAAACAACAGCGTGGAAAATGTTACATGTTTATGTGCTATCACATTCGCAATGCAGTTTTCAAGCACTGTTACTAAGGTGTCAGAGAATTCCGTTTATATTTATCAGTACAGAGTTCAGAACTGTCCCAACTGATTGTAAAAAATAACCTTTTCAATGCGTACATTTATGCATAGTCGAAACAAAACCTGTGGAAAACTGCCTCCCACAATAAATTCTTGTTGTGCAATTGTGATAACCCAAGTATCAAATAGCTCCGCTTGATGCTTTGAGTTTGACAGCTTTCTCTTTGACTGAACGTCTCAAGATTCAAACATTTCATTTGAAAACATGAAGCACTACAGTCTCGCATACGAAAAGCAATAAAAAGTATATTTTGTTATTCACTGTACCAGGATAACCTGAAATGACTTATGTTTGCAGCTCAAAATAAGGGTTCTACATTTATTTTACCAGCCTTTCTGAATGTGTGGCTACTTAATGTCAAACTGATAATGATGGGTAGAATCCAACACTTCTTCAGTGATGACAAAGCGTGTAAGAAGCTTCGCTCATCACTGTGTTAAGCTGTCTATTTAGATAATGAATGTGTGAAAAGCAATGGCGTAAAGCTATGCAAACGCCACCTCCAGTAGATCTTCTGTCATCATGGATTAATGCCACTATAAAATACCTTATGGTGCAAATATAAGAGCTTTTCTTAATAATTAGTACTATGCCATGCTAAATAGTTGCGGAAACACCCATTTCGCCGCCGTTGCAAAATGGGATATATATTAGTTTGACATGTAAGAAGACAATGACGCGCTCTTCAAATTTACATGTTTATTAGAAATGTAACATTTTAGGGCTAACTGCGCGCATTCAAAGTTTATCAACTGCAATCTGTATTTATGACAAGTGCCTTCGCCACCTTACTACGGAACTGTACTGTTAAGAACATATCCTTAGGGCATGTTAGCTAAAGGCAAACAAAACAGTTACATACGCGCATGCACGAAACGTCTATCACCTCCAGTGCTGCAAGTGCATCGCTTGTCTTAGAACAAAAACCTCTAATTTATCACAGAGCGGGTTAACGCTTAAGCCTCATATACTGAAATAGTTCATTGCCAAGATTGAAATAAATACCAACAGCAAAAGGAAAATGTTTCCAGGAAAAACAAATAGTGAGCGTGCCTGCATTTAATAAAATTCCATTCTTTACATTCTCAAAACCCCCAAAACAAAGACCTATATATTTCTATTTGTTTGAAAAATAATTTCTAGGTCGGTTCAAAGAAGTGTACACTGTCACTTCTCATGTCATATGTACTGCAAGATTAGCTCCTGCAGTGCACTGTTGTTAATTTGTTGAGAACTGGAGTCTATTTTGGTAAAAAATATCAGTGGAAAGCTCCATATGGTTAAACATAGGTCCGTAACTACTGAAAAACAAAGAATGGGGCATATGTTGTTTGTCGCGTCTTTTCTTAATGGGTTACTCTCGATATAACAAAGCAGTGGTTCTTGAGCAATATAAACAAAGGCCAATCTAAAATGTCAAATTATCCAGAAGCACGAACATTGAGCTAGATTTTTTTCCTAACATCAAATTGAATTTTATGTAGTAGTTTACTCTCGTAAGGCAATCATGAACCTTTGCCATAAGAAAAGAACTAAATAAAGACAATTGTAGCTCCCGCAAAAAATATGCTGGTTTGGTGTCTGTGGGGCTCTTTTGCGACAACACCCAGTCTAGTAGACAATCTGTCAGAACATTTTACAAAGTATGTAGGTAATTTTATGCCACCAAATCACTAACCCAGTCACGAGAGGGTTCGCTCATAGGTACTCAATTCTATAAACTTGTTTGACAAAAATTAAATCAAAAATACAAAAAATGGATAGATGTATGTCGAGAGCTTCTACAAATTAAGAATGTGATCCTAATTCTAAAATAACAAAACCTATCACAACGTGTTTTTCTTTCTGTGGTATATTAAATTTCGTTCTCGAGAAACCTTATTCCAGATTGCTTCAGGCTAGAAACTGAACTAACTTAATAAACAGAATAAGTGTGTGTACTCTCTGCCAATGATTCAGAATTGAAGAACTAATACTTAAATACAGCAAATGAAGCCTTCATTTCTGAGGAGCTATACTCTACATCTCTGCATGTTCACGGAGAATGCTCCAGGGTTGGTGAAACTGAAGTGTTTGTAACGGTGGCAAAAAATTGTTCTCTTCAATGCAATATTTACTGCTCCAAGTTACTTGAAACTGTTTTCAATTTTAAGAGCAGCACGTTTTCTCTTCCAGTGCCAGAATTCACATGCATATTAATTGAAGAACAAACTAGCGTAAAATGAACTGAGACGTTTTCTGTTTTAAAGTGGAAGGTCTTCTGCCAACTCCTTCTGGCTAAGAACCACAAGACCAATTATCAAGGTTCTATTTAGGTTAAACACTTAGGGCTGATTACTTAAACAAAGTCTAAACTCTAGCCAGTGACTATGAGTGTCCAAAGGTGTTGCAAACAGTAGATAACCTCTGGTTATAGTTTCGCGTCCGTTTTGATAATCGGTCCTTAGTCTTTATGTACGAGGTTAGCTATAACTTCAGATGGTTTTCTTGTTGGAGGGAGGTTTGACTTCTTCTTGTTGTGTACACAATTGACTGTTAAAGTGAAGTGAAGAAACCCACGTTATGACCACTGAAGGTTAACTAATGGTAGCTATTACGGTGAGTACATTCTAATTATTAAAACAGCCAAAGGATTGCTTACAATTTGACTAGTGAAATCTCTTAATCACTGCCTTTCAAATGTGTACGTTCTGTGGTTATGCCGCTCTCACTACCAGCAATACTGAATAACATTCAAGATGAACACCTTCAAGATGAACACCCTAAATAGTTCAGATGTCTTCCCAGCAAAACATAGAAACTGTAACGCAAGGTTCTTCAAATCGAAGGAAGGATTTCCATAGTATTTGATGGCTAAACTGAAGTATCACAGGTTAACTAAGCTCTGTTAAATATGTAAGTGCAACCACTTATTTAGGAGATGGCTTCTGGCCGGGTCATATATTATTGTAACATAGTGTTGAGGAGGATGGTTACCATGTCACAGAAACTTTGGTCTACTAAGTCTGATAAATAACTTACGACTGTGTGAATGGGGAAATTGCAGTCTTCGTGATCGACATACTAACAACCTGTGCGGTTAGCCACAGACCAGTATTGAGGGCGACTTTATATAGTAATTACTATATATTCCTGCTCTCCTCACAAAACAGATTTCCTCGTTGTGGACAAATTGTTTCGAAGTTTATAACCTATGTATTCTGCTTGGTAAACTGTAGTCCAATAAGGGTTACACTTTTTTCTGTGAATTGTATATTTGCTTATTGGTTATTTGCTTAGTGGTCAAAGTTTTATCTAGTCTGCGCCGAAACGTGTGTCAACATGTGACATTTTAATTTTGCTCATGAGCGAGGTGTCATGAGCACGACTGCGAATTCTATTTTCATAAGTTGAAATGTATTAGTATTTGAAGAATATTGAATCACGAGTAGGTTTCATAAGATGATGTATAATCTTCATGGATCCTAATTATATTCATGAAATTAACGATATTAAGAGAACTATAAATCTCAGACGTGCTCTTCTTACCTGGCCTTCTGGATGATGGAAGGAAGTAGAAAATGCATTTACGTATTACCGATATTTCCCGGATCGGAGCTGGCAACAAGCCATTGAACACAACACATCAAAACCGTTTATGGAATTTGTGATTTATTCTTGATCATAATGGCTACATCTTTCAATGGCGATTAGAATACTCCTACTGCCATGTTGTTAGAGCGGTTGTGGATGAAAACGATGTGCGTGCAAAGCGACCGGTAGTATTAGTATTGAGTGGTGTGTATACAAACCCATGTACTACGCAATCTCAACTTGTTACGTAAAAATGGAACAAGAAATAATATCAAATTCTTCCGGCATCTTGGTACACGGAATACACCAGAATTGGCCAACTAAGAGCTACTTTATCATCCGGCTCGTTACTAATAGGGTGTTTGTATGACACTATTTCTTTAGCACTTCCACTAATGAACAAAACAAATTAAAAACTTCTCTTTCTAAGAAGCCAGTCTCGTTGCACGCGACCATTTTTCTCGTTTAAGAGTCGATGAAGCGTGTATCCGCCAAGTCCGTTAGACAAACACTTCAGGTAGTTTCAGTTGCGGACTGTTCCTAAATACAAGTATAGAAAGTGGTACGAGAAAAAAACGTGCATACATGGGCATAACAGCAATCAAAGAAAACACACACGCGTATCTGATGATTTTTTTTTCCGGCAAGAAAATGCCCTACGGCCAATACATATAGAGGAGAAAATGATAAGCACGTCTTGTCGTGTCGAGATTAAGAAGTAGCATTGACTTGAAAGGTTCCTGATTTTTTTCGCCAATTATGGCCAACGGTTGGACAAGGAAATACAGCGTTCCACTTTTTTCATTGACAGGTTGGATAAACATAAAAAAAGAAATAATTTGCATAAACTGTTTTGACAAATAAGTGATCTACTTTCCAAAAATATTTCCATTTAGAAAACAGCTCTTTGAGGTTGAGGAAACTTCAGTTAAAATAAAAATTTTAAAAAATACAAGGGGTATTTTGTTTATTTGAAATGAGTTAACTTTGGCTCCGATCTTAATTTGTAACGACCAATTTGTTCTTTGGTAGAGCAATATAGCAATAATATGCAAAGGAGGGGTTTCTGAACCATTTCACGGCGTCGTATTTCTGAATCCTGCCCAAATCTACACCCATTAGCGATCTTAATGAGAACGTTTTCAATTTCCTCCATTTTCCCATTGTTAATGATGTCTGTGATTGATGATTTATGACAAACTTTAACAGGAAACTGCCTACAATGTCTTATTACATAGCTTTTTGCAGACAGTACCACTTGTGGGTGGCGCCAACTATTAACTTGTCGTGTTGTAAACAATTTCAAAATTATATTTTTAGACTGGATCTTCTGATTCGAAAGGCGACTCAACCTACATTAAAATTAATCATTCTATATGCAATCTGCAATTATATTTTACCACATTAACTGCAAACAACATAATTCGTGGTATTTCTAAAAGCAAGATAAATGAGGGTCAATTTGGTCCTTACTAAAATGAAGGAATCTGTATAGATTACTGCAGGATTGCGGAGAGCAAGTTAGTCCAAAGTTCCTTAACCAAAAATACAATATTGATTCTTGCATATCTGACAAACTTCTGCTCTAGTTATTACGAATCGAATCTTAGTAGTCACCTCAATTGCTGTTGATGTCATATCAACGAACATACTGTGAACCGAAGATGTCTGAACAAATACTTGAAATTGTCAGTAAAATAACAAATGTATTACATTTGGTTTTAGATGATATGTTGTTATTAAGTAGTTCAAGTTTAAATCTTAAGTATATAAGTATATAAATAACTCTAGTTTAGTTCTTCTCCATCATCAATGAGTCAAACAACTGAATATAGAGTCGATGAGTAGTAAGAACTTTACAAGTCTCTCAACTGATTTGTGTGAAGTACATTAGTTAGCGAGTTGGCAAACCTCCAGTACCCTATTGTTTCCCCCACTCTGGAACTAGTTTTTTGGTTTGTTAGCCGCTCTTCTTTCAAATGCTCTATATACAGCTATATATTTAGCTATATATAGTAAATAGGTTATAATCGTGCGTGTCCTTAGTTGAATTTCATCAGCACATCTACGCTCTCTCACATATGTGTAAATGTATAGTACATCTATGTTCGTCTTGATTAGTCAAATCAACTCCAAACCATCTCACACTGTTAGTAATATACTTAAATGTCAACGTAAGATCGTCTTCTGAAAATTTCCTCTTCCTCTTCCTCCTTCTAGCTCTTTCGTAAACTTACTGAATACATAGTCAATATATCTTTGAAGATTTATTATCTTGTAATGTCATACCACCAAGAGTTTCTGTTGTAAAATTTGACAACTTTCTTCTGTAGTGTTGCTCATTAACCCAACAAAAGAAGAAGAAAAACGTATGGGAAAATACATCAATAAATTATTCGAATATCGCACAACCGAATAACATGGTGTTCAAATCTTTATTGAACAAGGCAAGGGTAAAATCATATTATAAAAAGCCTCAATAATGTCAACTGTTTACTGTTACTCTTGCCATATCTTCTCAATCGACACATATCGTGGACATTATTTTTGCAACTTCTAGCTTTAAGTTGCAATATGTGTACATACAGCTAACGATAAAGCTAAGAATCTAATTTAGCTATATCCTTAACTCTGATATTATATCAATATAGTTATTAACAAATACTAACTAAACAGCTTTCTTTTTATTGCGTAATAAAATATGTAATGTTACAATATTAAAGGATGTTTTAAAAAGTTTAAGCAAAACCTTTCGACAAAGTGTCATCTTCAGTGCTAGGATGCAGCCTAAAAATGTATTGCATTTGTTAAAATCTTACTGACCCTTCTGTCACTAAAGCAATTCTCTTTTCATAGTTATCTTCTACAGAATTTCACTTTCTTCCAATACGTATTCAGTGTAACGCTGGTAATCAGTTAAAGTGGAATCCTAACTGCTGACTCATAACTGTCATAGTATATTATATATTCCATCAATTACTTTGAATCCTACTTCAGTATTTGTACTTCCACAAATATGCATGTATCCTGCTGTGGGAAACGGACAAAAAAATGATAAACTACAATGAAATCATTTCTCTGTCTGTACCGCTTTCATTACGTGTGTCAGTAATGTCCATCGCTCATTCTTGTCATACGTGCTCTCTGTCTCTGTCTTCCTGTGTTGATATCTTTCTCTGGCTCACTCTGTGTGGCTGTGTCCAGTTCTGTCTGTGTGACTGAGTGTCTATGTATCTGTCACTGTCAGTGTTTATCTCTGTCAGTCTGACTGTCTCTGTCTTCCTGTGTTGATATCTGTCTCTGGCTCTGTGGCTGTGTCCAGTTATGTCTGTGTGACTGAGTGTCTATGTATCTGTCACTGTTAGTGTTTATCTCTGTCTGTCTGTCTGTCTCTGTCTTCCTGTGTTAATATCTGTCTCTGGCTCTGTCTGTGTGTATATGTAGCAGATATAAGCCAATGATGTCGTAATTATTTGAATTATTATCATAGAATTATTATGTAAGATAACTACAATTATTGAGTTATTGTGTATCTATCTTGGTATCTAATAAATACCGATATCTACCACAGATGCTATGTTATGTTATGTTATGCTATGCTATGTTATGTTATGTTATGTGTGTATGTGTGTCTCGTCGCTGTATTTCTTAACTCCAAAACAACTCTCAGTCCGCACACCTCACCACCATTTATATGCAATATAAACCAACAAGTGGTACCCTAGCTCGATTTGCTTATCAGTGATTCTAGGGTTCCTGTACTATCTTTCCGGACATAATAACTGTAACTATAATAACTTGTAAATTCAAGTACAAATAAAGTTGTTGTAGTTGTTGTTGTTCAACTCTTACTTGAAATGGTGTTCCGCCCTTTCAAAATCGCTAGATCCGCCCCTGGTGTGAGTGACACTAACATTAACAAAAGCACTTACAGTAACACTAACACTAACACTAACATTAATAGTAGTAAATTAAACGCTAAATTGTAATATTAGGCTACGTTCAGTGGTTTACACGGTACCGGACGAATTTTCGACAGGTCAAAAATTCGTGGGTTTAGGTGTTCCGTTCACACGGAACCACGCTAATCGTACGAAAGTTTAGACGCCTAACCGTTCAAAAATTCGACCTCCAAAATCGAGGACGAATGTTTAGCCTGTACGGTCAAAACTTTGACCGGCGCGGTGTGAACACCTTGACCGTCTAAAGTTTTCTACGGCAAAGGCGTGGTTGCATGGATGCGTGGTAACTCAGCTGACCTTTCTTTTCCTCGACGCCATTTTGGTTGGTGAAGTAGCGCTCTGCGCATGGGCAGATGCTGAAACCACTGACAAAAGTTAGAATTCAACCTGGTTCGTCAGTTCCGTGTGAACAGAGCGAAAACATTGAACGGTTCCGTGTGAACAAAATGTCCGGTCACATTTTTCAGCTGGTCGATAATTCGTCCGGTACCGTGTGAACGTAGCCTTAACCGTAAATCAGTTTTGTCGAAATTAGAGAGAAAAGTATGATTACTTAGCCATCAACATTGACATTTAACAGTTAACAGTCATTGTTTGTAAATTCTCGGCTGTATTCTATTTTCGGCAAAAAGTACATAAATTAGCATAATTGTGAACCCCGTTACTCAAAAATGAGTAGCGGGACCCCCATTTTTTATTGCATTTTTTGAGTACCCTTATTATGGTTAACAAATGGACAAAGTTTTAATAAAAACAATATTGCTAATTGGAATAAACGGACCAACCGTAAATGTAATCTAACGCTATATGTAATAAACTGTATCTAGTGCTATATCATCTCCGACTGATCAAAGTTATCTTCCAATTTTACTGTTGTCTGTCTGCTGGCCATGGGCATCTGAAACTTCGGCCGGTTTTGGAGATATTTGTATGGATCTATGTTGGCGCAGGTTTGTGTTATTAACATCCTGCGGAATCGCGATCGCTTCTGCCAATCCACTGTGTCCACGACCCAAACGTTTGAGAACAGCCCGTCTTAGTTGAGGCATTCGCCAGCAATACCAGAAGGGATTGATCAAGGAATTGGCGAACACAATCGTCTGAGTCCAGTTAAGTGTGATCCAAATACGTTCGAAATTCTCTGGATTTTGTGTTAATATGGGATATGCTAATATTTCTGGGAAGTAGCAGAGGGCAAGAATTCCAACGCTGCACAGCATTGTTGTTGCAAGTTTCTTTTCTTTTTTGATTCTCTGTGAGGCCGCCTGTGATGCCGGATGGGAGTTAATTGCCGCGCTGTTTGCACCGAGTTTGAAGAATGTTTTCGTGTAGCATACTATCGTGATTATGATATTGATAGACATAATAACTGAACGGCCAACGAGTTCACTTCCTTGGTGGATTCCCGCTGCTGGCATAATGGCATACGTTAGGAACACTAACCAGATGACGGAGACTGCTACAAGAGTTCTGCGCCTGGTCACCATGACTTTGTACCTCGTAGGAAAACGTACAGCTAGGTATCTTTCGATGCTGATAAGGCTGACGTTACCAAGAGATGCTAAGCACACTGTAACAGCAACCGCCTGGCCCATCGATCTTACTTTGCACACCACGTGGGGGAGACCAACTATCTCACCGATTCGGATGATAACGAAAAGTGGATTCACGATTAATCCAACAAGGAAGTCTAGATTAGATGAAATTAAAAAAAGTTGTTTAGTATTTTTCAAATTATTATTTATAGCACCCAAAGGTCAAACCACGATGTAATGAATTAGCATCCCTGAAAATGATTTCAGCCAATCACAGAGTAGATCGCTGTCCTAATATCTGACTATACCACCTTATCGGCCCTGATATCCAACGATATCGTAGACAGTTTTTTCCTTGTTGACTGTCAACAGAAAAATAACAAGAACATCGTTCATTGCGTATTGCGGGATTCTAGCTTACACGAAGAAAGAGACCAGTCATACACATTAATTCGGGGCAAACTTGCTTGTTGCAGCTGCTCCGTTCAACAACAACAACAACAACAACAACAACTTTATTTGTACTTGAATTTTTACAAGTTGCTACCATATATAGTTATTATAACAGGAAAGAAAGTACAGGAACCCTAGAATCACTGATGATCAAATCGAGCTGGGGTACCACATATTGGTTTATATTGCATATAAATGG
>JANVCH010000019.1:0-18896 GCA_025505405.1 Epizoanthus rinbou
AGGTGTCCTTCCAGGTCCAACCCAACCCACAACTACATAAGATAGCTTACAAGATAATTAACTTGTTTAGCCTGAAATCAGACATTCTCGTCGGCCTTGTTTTACTATTATTGCTGTCTATTCTCTGCATAACAAAGCACAATTTAGGAGAAATCTTCAGAAGTTCTTGAATTGTAAAGGTTCAGTGTTTTATCAGAAATGACAGAAAACTTAAGAGTATTATCGTGGGAAACCTGATATTATAATCATAAAATTATGTGGTAACTATCACTTGTATGTAAATTCGACGAGTGTAAATAAATACATTGTTGTTGTTGTTGTATCATGCACATAGTCATAGACCCTAGTAATTTATGGCGTCAATAAAAAAGAGAGGGGCACTTTACATAGTGTAGGTATTAGTTAAAAGGACATCTTGTATGCAAAGGAGCTGATGTCTAAACTGGGAGAACTAAAATATTTGTTCCCCCCTCCACTCCCATACAATCTTTCTTTTCTATATTACCCCCCCATCTTTCTAGGTATAGAATGATACTTGGATTGTAAAAGTATAACAAACGTTAATTCAAGGTACATAAAACACTTACATGACCATCTTTCTTCAACTTCCAAGGAGTAATTTGACATCACATCAACAAGTAGAACTGAACTGAACTCCATCGTCTTCAACGCTCAGACTTGACCCTCTTAAATGCTACAAAACAACATACAAAACATCAGGCTGGAACTGCCATGCATGCAGCTAAACACAACAATGTCAGTTTCAGTTTGTTTATCCTTTGTTAGACTTTGTCATTGTTCAAAACTTGGAAAGCTAACTTAATTTGAGAAGAGCCTTAGCATTAGTATCAAATCGACATTTACAATTTCAACAACTACTGGTAACCTTATTTCAGTTTTGCCTGGAAATTTTACTACTAATGTAATATTTTGAATTAAAGTTTTACTACTAACATAATATTTTGTATTAAAAGTTTCAATCCATTTATTAATTTGGTAGAAATAGCAATTGAAAATAATAACTTTGTTTTAATTACACATTTAAACACATTATCTCCGACAGTTAGCAACCTTACCTTCATGTTTCATTCAAGCAGTCAGTCAGTTGTCTTCATGCTGAAATTATATTAGACTATAACGAAATGTCATTAAGGCGTAACTTAGCATTTTACACAGTTACTAAGGAAATGTTAATGTTACTGAAAGATGCTACAGTGAATGTGGGAAATAGTTGTAGACTTTAAAATTAAATTGTGAAAACCAGTATTTTGCAAAACATCTATACAATTCTGTTTTAATCTATTACTCAATTTATGTTGGAAATTTTAGATTTGCATGTTATTAGTGAATGCCACTAAAAGTATTGTTTTAAAGATACGCACAACCAACCTTTAGATTCTGATTTTCCTCTATACATACTGAAACATTATCATGTTTTCAAGAAAGTACAACTTTTATTTCTTCCACTACCAGGTTCATTCAACTGTATTCTGACTGTCGTAAATACAGAACATGGTCATATCAACGATGCCGAGTTGATTTTACATACATACATACATACATAAACGTTTCTAGATGATTTTCAACAAAATAGAAATATTCAAGAAAAATTCAAATTTCGTCTGTTTTTGTTCTTTGGTGACTCACATGTGTGAAATGGCCAGATCCAAACTTTAAAGCTTAGTATTTCGAGGATGGCTTATCGTATTCATATCAGTAATCTCACAGTAATTAGTTTGACATTTAGAATCCATCATCAGATGGGACGAGCCCTTTAAGTGTACCCTCTAGCATACGAAATCTGTAATACTGTATACAAGTAAACAATGTAGGGTTCACTAGATCTGTGAAAGTGCTCAATACATGTAAGTGTAGAGCTGATGTAAACATGTAGGAATTGCTTTCTAAGATGGAGACATATTTAAACATTTATAAATGCTAAAATGTTTAAGATTTTTAAAGTAACTTACTGCAGTTTCACACTGAAGCGATCGTCAGACTAAAATCTTTAGTTGCTTTAAAAATATTTTAGCATTTTAACATTTTTAAATATTTTATCCACCTTAGACAGCAATTCCTAAACTCTTAATACTGTATACATATGATTAAAGCACTGGGAATAGGTTTTAAAAGTATGTTGTAGTCAATAAGGGTACCAAATGTAATTTAAATATCATTGAAGTATTGTTGGCTGGTAAAGTATATAATTATTATGTTTATGTGATTACAATCAGCAATGTTAAATTAAGGAAGTGCAGAATTGTGTTCAGTATCATATGCTTAATGTGGTTGCAATGTTAAACATTAAGTGGTATTTATCTTTACCAGTGAAGTGGTTCATGGTACATGTGCCACTGTCTACAGTATTTTATGCAACTCTGGTCTTCTTTTGAGTATAAAGGCCGCAACACATGATGCAGCAAATGGATAAATTCTGCATCATGTTACATGCAACACTGTGCACAACATTTCAGAAGCGGAATTCGATTAGGACTGCTTCTGCAAAAGTAGCACACAATATTGCAAAGGGAGCAACACTATATGAATAATATTGTATGCAATGTTGCATTGCGTGTTAGGGCCTTTCACACATTGACTTCTGAAGTTATAATTACAGGTATTGTCATATATTTAAAACAACTAAATGGCTTATTTCTAAATAACCAACAATACCATGAAGGCATAATTACATAAACCTGCCAAGACATCCGACATGCCTTATCATTATAGCACAGCACATCAAAACTCTTTTGTTCAGTGACTACTACGTATAATACAATACACACAACTATTTTTCTACATGTAACATGCATCCATGGTTGACCTACAGAATGGTCATACTTTGTGTTTTTTTCCTTGAGTTGAGATGTAATAAGATGTAATAATTCAAGGCCACATCTCGTAAGCCAACACTGGATATCAATGGCTTTAACAGGCTTTACAAAATGCCAGAAAAGCAATTTCCAAAACCATGATTTTCTCAAACTGCACAAATAGATTTGCTATATATGAGTTGGAATTCATTTCTCAAATTATGAGAGTGTTTCAAGTGAAGGGGTACTATGAAACAAGTTATAATGCTTACTCTTAGGTCTTATTCTCATAAATGTGAGTCGATAGTTTCTAGTTTAAGAACTTAACAGAATTTCATCTTCTTAACTGTAATGCAATTATCACTACACGGTAATCATCAAACAATAACAATTTAACAAATACCCAACAACAATAAGCACAAACATGTTAATATTATGGTTTATTTCTACTTTTGGAGGAGAATCAGCAGATGTGTTGGTTATTTTCTCACAACTCACTGTAGCATCCTCAGAAGTTACTTGAAGTTACAAAAAATTAGAAAATATTTACCTGTGAGACGAAATACATTGCAGCAACTTTCCTCGACGGATTGAAGTCAAGTTAGCCAAGCCGCAGCCCAGGTTTATGATGACAATTCTTCAGTTTATATGTTTGGCGTCAGTTCATAGTTGTTAGGTTTACATCGGCAGTCTTTCCAGTTAAATGCATATTTGCCACAACAGCAGACTTAGATTATTTTATACAAATTCCTTATGCCTTTATGTTCAACAAAATAGTTTATGTTTACAACAACAACAAAAACAAAGATAACAGTAAAACTAACAATAACTTTGACATCAGACTGGAAGAGCCCAAGCCTAACTAATCTGACATGAACAGGTGAAACCAACAATGTTTGGGGCTCCAGTTATTTCAATGTTGTTAAATTATGATCAAAACTGACTATCCTAATATGCAATAAAGATTCAAAGTTGTTGTCAAAACCAAAGTAAAGTTTGCGATATAACTCATATTATTTTAACATACTGTCCTTGATTTTAGTGTTTATTCATGAATGGTACTAGGATTTGTTGTAACAACAAATGTTTTTTGCTAACCCAACTTCCCTGTAAAGAGCCGGGGACCATTGCAGTGTAACACACTATGCAATGCACAAGATCACTGCAAGACAAGTTACTGTAACCATAGTGGACTGCAGAGACAATGTCTATTTGCAAGCATTGCAGCAACTCGTCTTGTCGTGATTTTAGTGTTAGCATATATTAGCATAGGACTGTCACACTTACATTTCTCATGGCATCATGACTACAGCATTTCTCAGTGAATTAGTTGACCCACAATTTTAATTTTGTTATACATGTAACACACATGTAGCTGAACCTCAAGGGCTATAAACTTTGAATATTGTATTAAAATTGATCAAATTAGTCATTTGGACAACAGTTGTTCTTAAATTTGTCAAAAACTGTCAAACTCTTCTTCACTGCCATTGTATTCCCAGAAAGGTCAATATACTCTTTGCGTGTGATCATGTTGTCATGCAGCCAGTGACATTTGCCTCCACAGTTTATGCACTTGCTCTTTGGCCAGGCTTTGATGTTGTCAATACCCCTTTGCAAGCACCCCCCCCCACTAGTTTTTTGTTGACCCCAAACGTCTGTGCTGCTGCTGTTGGATTGCCCACTTTGAGGTTGAGCATGATTTGTGTTTTGTTTGTTTGGAGACAATGAATGACAATGCTGACATAATTATTGATAAAATCGCACAAATGAAATTGGAAAATGAACTAATGATTTCTCTTTAGAACAGCACTGCAACTGTACAAAGTAAGTTTAAAAAGCCTGGGGAAATATTCCATGTGTTTCAAAATAAGAAACTTCCTAGCAAGGTGGACATAAACATAAATTACCCTTTAATCCTCACCCAGAGGGAGATGAGTTAAATAGAAGAAGAAGAAGAAGAACAGTATATCATTTCTATTTATTTTTTGGAAAATTAAACTCAGTTCAAAACACATAATTATCAACAATACACTAAACAAAACTATGTCACTTTATTTCTCAACACATCAAATATTGTATCATTCAATTCAGTTGAGATATTATCAACAAACACTAATTAACACCAATGTCACTTTCAACAAAAAGGTTACATGTCATTTCAAGTGTAAGAAAATATCATTCTGCTCTATCTTCGTACAAAACTACTTCTCAACAAAATAAGACACTATTTGGTCCAAAATACTTTGTACTAAAATATACTTAGCTTTCGGCCAAGGAAAAATATTTAAGTTTAAAACTATGCCAAAAAATTCAAAATATCTCAATTTGTCATCGCAAAACATGCATTCAAAACACTATATATAGGATTTAGATGCCTTCTGCTGTTAAATGTCAATGGTGGTTGGATAAGTTAATAGTGATTGAGTTGGGTGTTTCAGGAATTTACACATTTCAATATGTTTAAACCTTTCCAAACCGTTTATTGAATAATAAGTGAGATTATATTTAAGATACAGAAAACATTTCTGTGTTTCTGAGTTATGGTAACATGAGTGCAAGTTTGAGAGAACAAGAAAAAGTTACAGGTGTTGAATGCAAGTATTTGCACAGCTTCTCCCAAACTCACACATGTGTTACAATAACTCAAAATATTCACAGAAAATGTTTTCTATTTTCTTTATCAAATAAATGCAGCCATTACACATACTATGAATTTCTATTTTCTTTGAGTTATAGTTAACAGCTTTCAACCAATCAGAGTGCACATTATATCTAGTTTATTTTAAAATCAGCAATTGATGCAAGGTGAAGAAAATGAGTTGCTGAAAAGACTACATTAATTTCTGAATGCATATTATTTAATTGAATTTCATTTCTTTAAATAATATTTAAAGAAATTTATATTTAAAAAATATAGATATAGTTTGGAATTGAATACAGTCAACTGAAAAGCTGTGGTATTTAAAGGCAGTATGTCACGGCTATTTTAATTTTTTTTCGATGTATGAAATTAATATCCACAAATCAAAGGAATTCTAAAAATAACAGGATAGTGTCATAGGAGAATGCAGGCAAGATGATGATCAGCTATAAAGAAACGTAGAAGGTTAAAATTAAGGAAGAATAAAAAGGATTACAAATTCCTAATTTAATTTCGGTCCACGCTAAACATTAAACGTGTTTAACAATTCACTGTCAAGTTTGTGTTTCTTGTATTTAGACACTTACTGTTTCACATAATTCAGCTGATCTGTAATAATTTTATCATTTGTTGTTCACCTGTTGAGCTTGCAACTCGTGTTTTTAAAATGACTACAAAGGTTTTCCTGACATGACTCAAGAGCATGTGCATTACCGTGACACAGCACCTTTAAGAAGAAACCTGTTCAAATTTAACCTTTCAGCAACAAAATGTATTCAAAGTTTTCCTTACAATATCAGTACAAAAATAATTTGTATAAAAATAATAGCTGTGGATCACAAATAGCAAAACTTCTTTTAGGGATTGTTGAATTCTTCCAACCCACTTGACAGGAATTGTATAAACTAGTTAGGAGAATGTAGCAAAACAACAGTTGTTGCCCTCCGACGCTGAAAGGTTAAAAATGGCAGCTTTTCTTCTACAACTGTACTTCTGTTATACAAAAACAACTGATTAACAAATTTTCTCATTCTTAGTTCTTAGTTTTTAATTTCTACCCTACCTTGGGATTAACAGCAAAACTTACCTTTGACCGACACTCGGGTAAAACAGAGTGTAGAACTATTTAATTCCAAAGTACAAATTATATTTATAACAGATCTAACTTTGGTTTAATACTTAAAGGAAACGTCTTAATTGTTCATGTTTAGACCTTAATTATTCAAGAAACAGAACAGTTAAACCAGTTTAAATGTATTTATTTGTAAGTTGATCAACTTTATTGCTGACAAATTATCATGCATGTTACAGTCTGTTACAGAAAATGATCTCCACTAGGTACATAGCTTTCCAGATTTATCAGTTACAGTCAGATATTTAACAAACATTTTATATTTAACAAAAAGTTACAAGTTTACGAGTTATGTATTCACTTACTGTTTATGGCTTTTTAAACTCCTAAGGTTATTTTTTGTTAATTTATTGTAGCATTGTCTGAAGCTTCATATAAACCAATTGAGGGAAACCCCAAACTTGGCCAATCTTCCATACAATGTCACAGATTAAGTATCATCTTATAGTTCTTCACTGTTCAAAACTACTACTGAATTATGGATAACAACAATTATGAATTGATTGAATTAAAATGCTTTAAGTGTTGTTTGATTCACTCCTATTTGTTACCAAAACTTTGACATAAGTTAGGTTTAGTCTAATGGTGTGGTTCAAACTGAATCACAAACAGCATTCAATTTGATGTTGTGTTTTACTGTTAGTTGACTTTGCTGGTATTTAAACATTTAGCAGCCAGTATTGGAAGCATCAAAATTTATAAGTTGCAAATGGTCAAAGTAGTTTTCCTTGAGACATTTTGTTTAAACTGTCAACAATTAGTGTTGTGCAACATTGTCTTGAGATCTATCAGCATTAGCGGTGCCACCATATAATCTAGCTATTGCTTACCATGAATTATCTCATAGAAAGTAACATGTTTTAGCAACGTGCAAACAAATGATAACTTATTTTATATGTATCAAACTCTCTAACTGGATCTACCTTGTTTACACAGAAAATATGAATTTACAGTTGAGTGTTCCAGTGACTTAGCAGAAGGCTCTAGAGGACTAGTCAATATTAATTGTTTACATCATTAAACGTTGGCATATAAAGTAGAGTTAAACCTTGGCCAATACAAAAATGGTCTTAAAGTTCTACTGGGCAGTGCAAATGTCTGTACAAACGACATGGAAAGCAGTAATTGGTAAGACGTTAGCATTCTTCTGCCACTGCATTAAAAGTTCATATTACATCAGACCAGACAGGTCTGACATCTTTTAGTTCCTCATGAACTTTAATAAGGGTGTGTTGCTTCCCGAATCACTCTCTTGGGTGTGCGGGATGGCGGAGCCTTGTAAGTAGTAACTGGCTGAACTCGAGCCGGGGCTAAAATAGGAAATTTATAATTATTGACTTAGCACTGTGGAAAATTAATCACATCAATATATACCACTAGAGGTTAGATAGGACTGTCTGGTGTTAATTCTGTTGTCTTAAAGATTTATTAATTTTTGTTACATGATTTCACTGTGCATGCCTTTATAGAGCTAAATTTCTGTCTGCAAGAACTGCAGTAATGATTCAGGATGGCAGTGTTAATGTTATATATACCTGTCATGCTTACAATGTCATCTACAATATAATTAAATGGTATGTTATAATTATGGTTGATAGTTGCTATGGACAGTTTTGTATTCTGGCCTTGCAAGATTATCCCCAATCAGCAAACAGTTCTATTTCCACAAGGGAATTAAAATCATTTTCTGACTGTCAAATTACTCACTGAAATTATTCAATTGACAAACAATTTATTTGTTAAATATTTGTAAACAATTAAGTAACAATTTATTCTTACCAACCAAATTTAATATTAAAAATTCTTAAAAGTTGGAAATAATACTTCGTGCCTGAACAATTTTGTCAGCAAAGCATTATCTTTTTGCAGTTTTATATATCTTGCCCTGACTGTTCTGCAATTATTTTCACTTGGTGTCATTACTACACAGTTCACAACGGCTTGATCACTCTTGAAACTGAATATCAACTTTATCATTTAATGAAGACTCTTGCACATGATTAAAGGCCATACAGGTATTTACTGCTTCAGATTATTACTTTTATACACAAACTTTATGGAATTAAGAAACATGAACTCAAGGACATTAAGCACCAAAGATTGCTGTGAGTTCATAAATTCAATCACACATTCTGAGACTCAGCAATTATACAAATAATATAATTCTGTTGATTTCAAAATGTGCATTAATTTTGTAATACTGATTTTGAAGTTCCCAAACATCTTGATAGGTTGTTTGAGAAATGTCTGGGACTGTTTCCCTAAAGCCAATTTGCATTATGCAGAAATAATTAACTTTCACCCACAAATGGATTTTAGTTTCTTAATAAACCAATTCAGACTGGAAATTCTAGGACTGCACCAGGTGATGTTTGAACATCTTGCATTACAGATTGGCCAATTTGATGAATATAAATTTTAGTACAAAAGTTTGCCTAATTCTGGCTTTACACTAATTGGCACTTGAGGGACTGGGCCCTGATAACTAAACTGTCACCTACCTGGGTATGTTGTCTCGTAGGCCTCCCCACCCTGTGGGTACTCATAGTAGACAGTCTCGCTATTCAGGCAGAAACAAAATATATCTGATCAGTGTCTACATTTGTATCTAAATTTTATAGTTTTCACAGACTGCTCTAAATGGGCTTTGAATCATGCTGACTTCTGATTAGAATCTTGTCTAAAGCAACCAAACCACTGTCCTTTGCTTCTACAATGCTGTCTCTTAGGAAACCTGCCTTCCCTACTGTCTTTACCCTCAAATCTAACCATTTTGCACCAGCTGGTTGCAAAGTTGATTATAAAGTTAGGAACTAGCACACTGACTTTGTAAATACATTCTCTGTAACATGTAATATATTTTTGATAATATAATATTATTAAATATATTTCATTGTTCATTGGCATGATGTCAGACCCAAGTTTCCAATTATTATTACAAGTTTTCTCAGCACATTCGGCACCATTTTAAGATTTACTAAGTGCAAGCCAGAGTGAGTTTCTTGGTGTCATCCAATACGAATATGAGTGCCAATATCTTGTTTTAGACTCTTCGACGGAAAAAAGGGGGAGGGGGAGGGTAGGGAAAAGGGACAAATGTGATTACACGTGAGCCATGAATCAGGCTCATGCACCAACTGCTCATGCCTGATGGAGTGTTAACAAACACCTGAACCTCTGGTCCTCAGACTTTGGTTTGGAACCAAAATGAAATCTTTGGACAAGAAGGTCCAGTGTTTGTTTTGGTCCATACATGGGTAGGCTCTAACGATATGTGCCATGCAACTCGTCGTTGGACATACTGCGCATAATGTGTTTAATGTTATTTTGCTTGCTTCCAAGTCGCAGCTTTTCAAAAAATATCATATTGAATTTCCTCAAGTTAAAATTTCATCTAAAAAGGAGGGAGCTTAATAAAACAGGGATTTAGAATCTGCTATTTTTTTGCAATACTTTTTTAAAAGTAATTTGAAGGCATTATCGAAATGAAATAATGATAATGAGTAACAATTTTGCAGTCTAGTTGTTTGACGCTGGATGCAGTTCTGATGCATTACCTGGTTGTGTTTCTTACTCAATTCCCACCCTCTCACACTCCGTCTTGGTGCAGTTATTTCAAACTTCATATTTTAGAGAAGCTTGGGGCTTTATAAGGAAATATAGTATGTTGTTTTAAGCTGTGATTGAATGGATGTACTTATCAAAAAACTGAGTCATAGAAGGTTAAACTATCAAACAACATGACAATATTTGATCCACCTTAAAAGCATTTGATTTTTTTCTACTTACCCACTCTCCGGATATGCAGCCTCGTACTCAAAGCCTGGCTCATAGGTTTCATAGCCCTTTATATATTCAAAATAAATAAACTGAATTAGTTGTTTGAACTCTGGTAGAATATGATAGTAGTTATGCAGGTCTTGTAGTTACAGAATTTTGGATTCCTCACAAACAAAGCTTCACTCAGATCTGATATAGTTTCACATCTAAAAATATACAGGACTTTCCATCCATGACACTTTCCAAGCTTTCTCCATGCATTTTCCTGCAATAATTTCAATAGTTTTTCACAAAACTCTCAAAAAATGTCACTTTGAAACATTACTTTCTGTGGGGAAAATGATTTGATTTCAATTTAACAGGAACCACTGTAAAATTCCTGGACACTCGTGGATTTTCCAGGAAGAAACATAAATCGCAGATTCTTCAGGTGTACCCAGGAAGTTATGAACCATGAGTTTAACACAAGACTTTCGTTCTCCTGCTCCTGCTAGGAACATGTGAAATGCTGAGGAGAGTACCAGACAACTTCAATTCAACTCTTTGTGGTACAGAGATATCACCAATACCCTCAGCAAGAGATCTTGGCATAAAATTAGACTTTTCATTGACCTTAGGATGAGCATGTCACAATTCATTTCAAAGAGCCTCTGTCAGATTAAATGGGTGAAACACGACCTTGATAAGCAAACTCTGATAACTTGAGCTGATTGTATTAGGGCACCTATGGATGTATGGCATAATATGTCAAAGAAGAACATTGCCAAACAACAAAGCATGCAGGATTTTGCTGCAGGTATAATGAAGGACACCAGGGAATATGGTCAACGCACAGCACCAGCTCCAGTTCAGTTAAACAGTCTCATACAGTAAAAGCTAAAAGATGCTGTAATGACTTTAGATGCCTGGAAGGTACGGCTCCACCATATTCATGTGACATGTTACAAGATCACAAATGCAGAATTATAACACTAGGACTAAGAATATGTTACAAATCCCTAAGTATAGCTCAGCTGAAGGTCAGTGCAGTTTCTTACAGACTCATGGAACAAACTGCCGGATAGCGTTAAGTGCATTGAATCTGTGAACAGTTTTAAGACAACATTAGATACATTTGATACCAGATATTATGGCAAAGGTTTTCATAATAATCATAGTAAGTTGCAATTAAACAGTTTTAGATTTTAATATTACAGATAAAAATTAATATTAATAATTTATTATAACATTTTCATTTGTTATTTTAATTTATTGTCTTTACCTTACTTGAAGGAGACATGTTTACTCTTTATAAATACATAGAACTTTTAACTTATATATTACTCCTTATCTTTAACTCTTACATTACAATTGTCAATTTTACTGATTACATTAATATTGAAAATATTTACGTTTTTCAGTGATATAAAAAGGATTTATAATAATTTGACTAGTATAAAGTTAAAAGGTTTTATATATAAAAGTGATGTCAAAATTGTATATAGAAAAACTCAAAATATTTAGTTTTAGAATAATAAAGTGGGCTGTCAGAATAGTTTCAAGTAGAATTTCTCATAAACTTGAATCAAGAGCCATAAATATTGCTCCACAGTTCTACACAAATTGACAATTCTTACATGCTTCAAACTTGTTTTATGTAGAAAACTCAAAATGTTAATAATTCATTTAAGAAGTAAATTTTTCACAGAAATTCTGGTAGAAACTGGAAAATATTCAAACAGCTCCAGCAGTGTTTAGTGGCGACTTACAATCACTGGTGCTTCGGGCGGGGCAGGCTGCACACAGTTAGGTGGTTGTGGTTGTGGTTGAAGGATGTGTTGTACACCCTAGGTATTAACAGGTCAAAACACTCTTTAAATTCTTGTTACAGTAGCTCTTACATCTGCCACGCTATAAATTATTTATAAACAAATTACTGGTACGCTAGACTGTTTAAAATATAATGGGTGTAGTGTGTTACGCCATGCTGCAAGAAATTGTTGTCAGTTGAAATAAATAGTATGCCTTGTATAATAATAATTATCAAGATGGAAACTAGTACGATTGACTACAAAACAACAAGTTATACATATAATTGCTTGAATTACTCTCACTATCTTTTTCAATGTGAGTACAGAAATAGAAAGCTAGAAACTGGATGTTCTTCTTGGAAAAAAGGCAGATACATCATAAACCATGGAACATTTTTGAGCTTGACTTCTGTCTTGTTCAGAAAAGAATAAAATCACTCATTTGGTTGTCAATACACTATTAATACAGATAACTGTTTTCCAATGCCCACTTCACATATTTGGCTTTTTGAAGAATGGAAACTTTGAACATTCAATTCTATTTTTCAGACAAATAAATAATTAAAGCTGAAAAAATCATTCAGCAAAATCTGAAAAAAATATAAACATGCCAAAAATGTATTTCAATACATGGCACATGCAACTGTGAACCTAATACATACAACATACATGCCAGGTGCTAAGGCTAAATGGTGAACATTTGAAGAGATAGTATCTGTAATTCTCACAGAAACAAAGATTCATATGATCAAGATGGTAAATAGAGGTGAACACTCACTGTCAGTCTCACGTGCCGAATGTTGGCTGTGTGCTCCTTGTAATAACAAACAAGAATTAGGATTTATAAATGTGTCTCAGTGTTTTAACACCTACATCATTAAATAATTTTATTTGTTTGCCGTACAAACATACAATGTCCCACTAAACATGTAAAGTTGGAAGATTACATGTAATGGTAACATTGTTTTAAATAATCTAGTAAAATGCCACATCAGGAATTTGGCTGAAAATAAATTCACAGAGCTAGTAACACCAAGCCAATTAATCTGACTATTCCTTGCTTTGACTTTCCTGTGTAGTGCCATCTTAACATACAATGTTGTTTTGTTACTGTGCCAGACATCACTCTTGTTCACTTGTATTGTAGCTTACAAAGAGTGGGACTGGCACTGCAATCAAACAACGGTAACTGGTAATGCACAGAAACTTCAACACAAGAAATTGTCAAACTAACTTACTTGGCATCAGTTCTGCAAATCCTAAATGAATCCAGAATTCAGCAATACTATTTATAAAACTTTACTTCAGAACAAATAAATTAGTGCTTAATAAATTACAACCAAGGTTCCCTTTTTAATTACTCTTCTTTGAAAGTTCTTCCATTGAAGCAATAATATATCTTTTTAATTAACACTCACTTTACGTCCGTCAATAGATTGCTTAATATCTCAAACAGTTTATATGATTCAATATTAGATTGATCATTATTTAGCAGGAAGGGTGGTTAATATTTTTCTTTAATTCTTTTCCATTTCTATGAGATCATAGGCAATGCATCTATCATGTAAACTCTTGGGGGAATGTGGCAGGTACATGGGGACTTGACCCAAAAGATAAAAAAGTCAAATTTCCATGGGTAAGGCAGGATATTTTTGTCAAATCTAAAATAAAAACATACAAAAAAAGTGGTCCCAAGATTGATTTCAATGTCAAAGTCCCCACCAGGGGGGAAAGGAATTGGTCAAATTTCAGTTCATTTCCCTCCCCCTGGGTTTATACTGATAGGTGCAAATTCAAGTATCAAAAACTCACTCTTAGTACTATATAACTTGCAGTACCTTCTGCCAGGCACAAATTATCTAGCTTTAAAATCAAAAGGAAACATTTATGAGAAACTGCAATTTGTTATATATATATATATCAACATTTGCTAAGTAAACACTGGTTTGTTGCAATGCTCCAATTGAATTTATATAGTTTACTGCAGAATTAGTGTGAATCATGTACAAGCACCAATTTCATGAAACAGAATAAAATAAATATTAACAACCAGGGTTATTATATGAATGTTTATAATCATGGCTACACTGACAGAAAATAATTGTATTGTCAAATTTAGAACCTTGGACATTCTTTGAGGCTTATTCATCAAGATAACACGATCAAGCTGCCTGATTTAGCATAGCACACATGTTGTTCTACTTCTGACTACTTGTGACACCAGTAGATACTATGAGCTAATCTCAGACATGGACAATTGTTTCTTTATTACTTACTGCATAAGGATCCATGGCAGGTGCTGCTGCTCTTGGTGCAGCATGAGCAATTGTGGGCGAAGCCGGAAGAGCTGCTGCCGATCTTGCCGCCATTGATGTCACTACCCGGCGAGCAGGCATGCCACGCCCTCTCATGACTGGTGCATGGCCTCGTAATATAGGTGCTCCCCTACCATGATGTGGATGCGCAGGTATGACCCGTGTACCTCTCCCGTGAACTGGCGTACCAGGATGTTGTGCGGGGGGTCCAGGGATGTGACCTGGGGGTGGCGGCACCTGTTCTTCTCCCATTCCACTAAGAATTGCCATTTCTCGCATCTGTTCTTGGTGAATTTCATCATTAATTTCCTGAGGTGAAACGCAAAAAGACAACTTTCTTTCAAATTTCAAGTTTGAAAATAATACAAATAATGTCAGATGGAAGGCAAGATCTTGAACAAGGACACAGTATATTAGTTAACATAAACAGTACATGGTGATGATTTAAAAAGAAACATCTGCAAACACAGTCACTTTACCATGTTTTGCATGCTGCAATGACACTGCAGATTACAACTGACAGATAGTGTGTGTTCAAAACTGGCAAATGTAGTATGCATCTCTTGTCATTCTAGAATCCCCAAAATAACACTACATACAATTAAGTTTGAAAGTAAAACAAAATTGTCACAAATTTCAAGGACCTGCAAACACAGTGAAGAAGCAAAATTCCCAAACTCTTCTGAATTTGTAGGACCCTGTATCAGTATGCCAATGTCGGAGTGATATGCATACAATCATCTTTTCTAGCACTGCAGATGAACATTTCTGCAAAACACTGATACATCATTGAATATGAATGAAACTCTTCCTTACTGGTTTAAGAAATTTCTTGATCTCTTCAATTGCTATTCCCAATCTTGCATGAGCTTGACCGGGCGGGGCCTCGACCTCAATTAGCACGTGCAAGTCATCACTGAGGTGTGTGTACTTGGAATCACCGGAGCCGCGAAGTTCTTCTTCCTATGAGAGGAAAGTAACAGTTATAAGATCAGCATTTGTACTAATCTGAGATACTATAATATTCCAGGAGAGTTCCAGGGTAAACATGTTTATCGGGGGCCTTATCCTCTATATTTCATATTGGCACAAGTGGTAAAAATGTCTGCATTGATAAACCTTTCAACCATAAAACAATTTAGCTGCCAAGTTCAGAACTAAAGTTACTGTTATCAAATAATTTCTTTACCAAAACACTAGCACATGATTCCCACTCATTTAAAAAAAATGATTCCCCAATGTTTGACTTTCACTGAGTGCAACCACTTCACAATACCTCATAATGTCAATCAAAAACAACAAACTTTTTGGCTGAAAACATTGCCACAGCAAAAACAATAAATAAGAATTATACGCACCCCTGACTTTTACTGAACTGAACCCAGTGTCTGTACACTTTCAATATATTTTCAAATTTACAGGACTTTCCTGGAGTATCCTAATTAAGTTAAAAGGAAAGTATACGAAAATGAATTTCCTGACAACACTTTTCTTTTTGAAAGAGAAAAAAAGGGTTTCCATGTAATCTAGCTTTACTTGATTCACCTGGAGTCATCACAGAATTCCAGGAGTTTCCAGAAAGGAACAAAATCCAGGCTATTCCAGGAGGCATATATATGAGCCTTGAGAACCCGTCCTTCAAAATATTTTCACTAACTTTTCTCCGTTTGTTTGTGCAAGGCATGGCTTTGCTAAAGTTCCAGAGTATCTAGCAAACTAGATGCAAAATACCTGATTTCCAGGAACGTAACAGGGCCCAATAAAACAGTTCAAACCAGAAATTATAATCTGGTAAATTTTAAGGGTACATATATTTTACCTTTTCCTTGTCCCTCATTGAACCACGGCCAAGAATCGACATTTTTGTTCCTGTATTTTGTTGTAGTCTCTTAAATGTGTTGCCCTTTGGTCCCAACAGCTTACCTACAAAGTTGAACTGAAAATACAAATGAAATAGCCACAATGAGGTTCTCTTGTAAGCCTGACCACTTTGGCACTCTAACCCCAGCACTCGATAATCAGAACATATTAAAGCATTTAACAAGCTGCCACCTGATGGAGGAGCATGAACCTTGTCAAAGTACGTCCATCACTACTACAAAATAATACTTCAGCAAAACTAGAAATGTATACACATCTAACTTCTGAACCATCTGTCAATAAACTTAACAAGAGATCACTGATGACCATTCCACTTAAACCCCTTAAAGAGCAGAGTATTAGAGAATGGTTACCACCCCCCACTGATCTACTACACATGACCATTCTATTCAAACATCTTGCAGAGTTAATCATACAAATATAACTCATTAATAATTTACCAAGCAAACACAAAAGAAACCAATACCGTGACTAGTTTTGATAATTATGTGATTAAAAACTGCTGGGTTTTGCATACGTTAATTAAAATTATCAACCAAAACTTAAATTGTTTGATAATCTACAGATATCATCAATTCAAATATCAAACACCTTGAACTCTGCTATGCATTGTGTTTTCAACTCTGTTCTTGGTGTTTACTATGTGATGAAACACTCCTTGTGTTTGATATATTAATTGACTAAAATTCACCACAGTAAAACTTACCTTTGGGAAGTCTTTTACTGGTACCCAGACCTTCTCCGACAACTTTATTGGCTTGTACAGTTTCCCTTCATATATGGCTTCAGGATTTGGTTTACGGAAAGGTCTTGGAGGAGGCCCTGCAAGAGGTGCTTCAGGGACCACCGCCACAGCTATAGGAGGACCATCAATCAAGTTGCCATTCTTTGTTGGGTCATCACCTTCTTTCAAAACTTTAGGTGACTTTATTGGGGGGACGCCTCCACCTTGTATTCTATTGATTTCTAAACAATAGAAAGTCCATATATCAAAAAGTATTATAAAAACACTGAACTGGATGGTAATGATAACAATTACAAATATATAGAAACTGTTCTGGAAATCAAATTGTATCCAATAACAAAATACTATGATTCTAACCTATATATTTTGATTTCTTTCAGCTACTCTGCAAAAATACCCTTGGATTGCCTGCCCTCCCTACCTACCTACCCATGGGGAAGATATTGACAGGTGCATTTAACGATGTTGGAGGTCAATTTGCCAGACTGGCCCCCTTCCCCCAGCCTCAACAACCACTTATTATTATGATTATATCGAATGAGATGTATGTTTCACAAGGCATTTCTTCGTAATTATTTGGTTATCACTTTTTACATTGCCATGCAACCACAAGCAAAACCACAGTTCATTGGTTTTGGGATTCAATTAATTGCAGTGATGAGTTGGCCAAAACAGAGCCACTAAAATGGATGAAACAAAATGACCAAAACCATGGAAATGAAACCAATTAACAACACAAATATTTGAAGCATATTTGACCTAATTATATTTCACATGTATTAATTGTCTTATTGAAATTCAATATAAAAACTATGGGAAAATTACTGTGGACTGGTCCATTCACAAAGTTGCCAAGACTTGGTTGAAACACTTGCTTATCATTTAGGAAGCTGATCTCCAACTCAAAAAATCTTACCACAAATCCTTCCACCCTCCAACAGCTCCATGCTTCATTGGTTGGTGTGAAAACATATTCAAAATTGGTAGGAATTCATCATGTGATTTACCCTGGATGCCAGAGGTGTTCTCACTAATGGGCAGACTCACAGCGAGCGCCGAAGGCGTGAGCGAGCGTGAGGCCTGAAGGGCCGATCGCGAGAGACCTCTGGGAGCGTTTGTAGAAACCTCACTTCCATGCTCTAGCTAATCCTTTGTGATTGACACCAACTGTAAGCGCTTATTTTAGAAACTTGGCAAACGGGTTTCCATTACGTGGACTAAGAATGTTCGGCATGTTTACATCATTTTGTCTCACTGAACCCACATGGTGTGAATTTGACATGCGAAGTATCAGAATTTGACAGGATCTAGGAAAGGATCGTAGTATCGGAATTGTTTGTAAATGCAGCGTAAGGAAAATATCGAGTTGAAAACAACAACGAAAGTTACTAAGCCCAAGAGGCTCTGTCGAGTATGTAGATGCAGTCCGGCGGCCGTGCTCGGTAGAGGAAAGTGTAATTTATTTGGTAGTAAAACCACAAATGAGCAAGAGAAGCTCGCAGAGAGATTAGAGTTTGTGTTGGGGTTGTCAGTAAGAAAAGTCAGTGGCATTTCCCCTGTGATTTGTTTATATAAATGCAAACGCAAACTGGAAAGGTATGAAAAGTATCTACAAGCCCTGGATGTAGAAAGGAGAGCATTTAGGGAGCAGTATGAACATTCTGTAGAGCAGTTTCAAGAGCGAGAGTCTGACGCAGCAAACCATCACCTTCGGATGCTTTCAAGTCTGCAGCAACCCCACGAAAACAAACTCTGCAGGATCAACAAGCTAATCTGCAAAATGTTCTCCCAAACGA